>JAEQBA010000004.1:100058-218799 GCA_019434445.1 Phalangium opilio | reverse complement strand
GCAATATTCAACAAATTTTCTTTGAATACGTTCAATCTTATGAAAGTGGTGGGCACTAACACCACCCCAAGGTACGAAAACTGCGCTCTTTCGCCATATTTGTGGTGAGGAGTTGAAGAAACAATACAGAATGTTCTCCTTACAACCACTGGCGCCAGCGACAGCAGTTTCACTTAAACAAATCCTTGATGAATTCGATAGTCAATTTGGAGATTACCAAAACGAAATTTATGCTGCGTTCCTCTTTCTGGAAATTACACAGCGACAAGGTGAGCGCTTTCAAGACTTTTATTCAAGATTGACACAGGCTGTTAAAGACTGTAATTATGAGAATAAAACGGATCGCATGTTGAGAGATAAGATCATCCAAGGCCTACAGGACAAGCCTCTCCAGGAGCGTTTGCTACGATAGACGAGCCGCCGTGCTAAAACCTTACAAGAAGTTGTATCCGAATGCAAAGCAGCGGAACAATCTAAGGCCCAGTCAGAAGCCATGAACGAAAGCCGTAAAGAAGTTCATGCTATCTCCCATAAAGGTACCAGAACTCAAACGTCTCGTCCACAACAAGGTCAAAGTCACTCACAGGGCAGCTCCCACCAGCCAAATGTGAAGGCCGACTGTCGCTCTTGTGGAAGACAACACCCTCGCAATCGGTGTCCAGCTTTTGGAACTGTGTGCACCAAGTGTAACTTTAAAAATCACCGGGCATCACAATGTCATTCAAGGCGTGTCGAAAATCCTAAACCAAAGAATATAGGAGGACACCACCGTTCAAAGAGCACAAATAGAAGAGTTCATGTTTTGGAATCCACCACTGAGGAACCACCTATTTACTTAGGAGCTCTAACGGTACAACCCACTGTCGGTAACCTCACAAACGAAGATGAGGAAGTAGAGTGGTCTGAAACTATATATATGTCAACGACGAAGTTGTCACAGTCAAACTGGATACAGGGGCACATGTAAAAGAGGAAAAGATTAGTTGATTTAACTAAGAAACTTATGAATACAATAAATGAAGAATTAGCTAATGATGACGCGTCCTGCGATTTATCCGAGTTACAAGCCTGCTTACCGAAACTCGAAGATAAGAAAAATAAAATAGATCCCCTTAATGAAAAATAAAATAGATCCCCTTAATGAAGAAATCGAAAGCCACTTAACTGATCCAGAACAATGCCAAACGGAAATAGATTTTGTAGAAGAATGGGACGAACTAGTAATTCATTTTAAGAAGATTGTAGAACTTAGAATTGAAAGTCTGCTAAACGCTAACCAAGCTAACGCGGCAGTGGCAAGCTCAATTACAAGCGCGAATAGAACTAAACACGTCAAGCTACCTAGAATAACCATTGAAAAGTTTGATGGAGACCCTAGCAAATGGCAAGACTTTTGGTCACAGTTTTCAATCTCGGTACACGATGACGAGGACTTGGATGGTTCCGTGAAATTTACCTACTTGAAGCAGTATTTGATAGGGCTGCCTATGAACTCTATCCGAGGCTTATCTGCATCAGAGGCTAACTATCAAAAGGCTATTAAACTCCTAAAAGATCGTTTCGGGAAGAAAGAAAAGGTTAAGAGCGCGCATTTGAATAAATTGCTAAATATCCCGCATATTAAGAAGGCTAACGACGTCGTTGCGCTTAGAAAACTTTATGATAACTGTGAAATTCAAATCAGAAGCCTAGAAACATTAGGGGTCGGTCCAGACACATACGAAATAGTATTTTGCGAGCAAATGCTACAAAACCTTCCAGAAGAAATTACCCTTCACTTCACTCGGACAGTTGATGATCAATTCGATTTGAAGGCAGAAGATATTCTGAAATTTCTAAGAAAAGAAGTCGAAAGTCGCGAAAAGGCTTACGAAATAGCCCAAATCAAAGGGAACGAGACAACGAAAGCAGTTGAACCCTTCAAGAACAAACCAACGCGTTGGACCCAAGATAGAAACCACAGAGCGCAACCTACTACTTTAACATTGCACGCTAACGTCAAGCCCCAGATCGAAGAAAGGACTTGTATATTTTGTGAAAAACGAGATCACAAATCCTTTGAATGCAACGACTTAAGCTACGTCGAAAGAAAGGAAGCGTTAAAGAAATATGGACGATGTTTTATCTGTACGCGGATAGGACACCTGGCTAAGACTTGCAGTCACCGTAATCGCTTAAAATGCCCAGTTTGTGGAAAGCATCACGACAAAGTAGTTTGCCCCGTAAAATACCCAGAAGCCAGCAACAATCAGAACATAGAAGAAAACGCTACTGATAATCAAGAAAGACCAACGGAAACCGGCTCAGCTGTAACTATGTCTACAATGATGAGCATGAATAGTAACGTCTATCTTCAAACCGCCTGTGTTGAAGTTATATCAGGTCAATCCGTAGCCATCGCACGTTGTCTTTTAGACAACGGAGCCCAACGAACGTTTGTCTCAAAACAACTATCAAGAACGCTGAACTTGCCACTATTAGGAAACACAGTGGTGGGAATAGATAGCTTTGAAGGAAAGGAACCGAAAATAGAAACGAGAAATGTCGTTCTACTCACTTTAAGAAGTACAGACGGATCCAGAGAATTCACCTGCGAAGCACTGGAAACACCCAAAATAAGCAGCGCTTTATTAGAAGTTCCAAACGAAGACGTTCTACAAAAAATGGAAGCTAGAGGATTGAAAATGGCAGACACCCCTTCGAAGTTCCCTAATGTCTCTAATGAGTTATCAATCCTATTGGGTAGTGACTGTTACTGGAAGATAGTCAAGGGAGCAGTAGTACGACTGACTGACACACTCTGTGCCCTGGACACTATATTTGGATGGACCATAAACGGGCCGTTACCAGCAACCAACTTCAATGTAGCTGTGTCAACGGTACAAGTAATGAGCGTCACCGTTAGTCAAATATCTGAAGATCAAATGATTTCCCAAACCTTGAAAACTTTCTGGGAATTTGAATCCATGGGTATCGTAGACGATCCTAAACAAGAGACACCAGCCGAAATAGAAGCGATGGAATTCTTCGATTCCACAATCACACGAAAAGATGGCAGGTATGATGTACGACTACCCTGGAAACAAGATCACAATTACTTACCAGACAATTTCCAAGGAGCAAAGAAACGACTTTATTCTTTGATGAAGCAGCTGGAAGTATACTCGAGTTTACTTGAAAGATATAAAGCGGTTTTTGATGACTACCTGAAACAGGAAATCATTGAGAAGGTCGCAGAAAATAATTTTGGAACTCCAGGTGAAACGTTTTACCTTCCCCACCGAGGAATAGAACGACTGGACAGAATATCAACAAAGCTAAGAATAGTTTTTGACGGATCTGCGCACGAGAAGAATGCACCTTCCTTAAATGACTGTTTACACGCGGGAAAAAATCTGAATCCTGGATTATTGGGAATACTGGTTAACTTCCGGAAGTACCTTATTGCGTTTATGGCTGACATTGAAAAAGCATTTCTTCAAATCAAGTTAGCACCGGAGGATCGGGACGTCACAAGATTCCTATGGTTCGAAGGAAATCTTCAAACTAAAGATATAAAACTAATCACCTATAGGATGACTCGAGTATTATTTGGAGTGACATCCAGCCCGTTCTTACTCGCCGCAACGATCAAGAAACATCTTAAAGCGTATGAAAAGAACTATCCTGAAGCTTGCAAGTTATTAAACGAAGCACTCTACGTTGACGATTTGCAAGGTGGAGCTAACGATGTCCATGAAGCTTAGTCGTTATCAACAAATTGTGAAAGGGTCTTAAAGGAAGCCAAGATGCCACTGTGCAAATGGCAAACGAACTCAGAAGAATTGCGTCAACATTGGAATGACGTTTTTCCCAACGAAACCAAAGACAAGGTTGAATTGAGTCTTCAAAGAACACCAGGCCCTATGAAAGTTCTAGGAATCACATGGATACCAGAAACAGACGTATTCAAATTCGATGTAGACTCATTGCTCGAATTCCTTCTAACCAGGCAAAACACCAAGCGATATATATTACAAGCTTCCTCGCGCATCTTTGACCCGATGGGATTCCTGTCTCCTTTCACTGTAAGGGTGAAATGCCTATATCAAAGCTTATGGCGAAAGGGATTAAAATGGGATGAAGAACTGAAAGATGACATAGTCCTTAAATGGAATGAATGGTGCTCAGAATTGCACGAACTACAACATCTAACCATACCAAGATGTTACATATCTGGAGCTAAAGCAGGTGAAGTATCAACGCAACTTCACTGTTTCTGTGACGCCAGCGAACAAGCCTTCGGAGCTGTGGTCTATATTCGAACCGAATCAAACGAATCCATTGACGTAACCTTAGTAGCCGCTAAGACAAAGGTAGCACCTCTACAACGAATCACTATACCAAGATTGGAATTACTAGGAGCTCTAGTAGGAGCAAGTTTAACCAAACCTTTCAAACTAGCACAGTACTTAGCAGAAGAGAACCCGTCTTTATTCTACTGGACTGATTCAATGGCGACATATCATTGGATCAAAGGTTCAGCCAAGAATTGGAAACCTTTCATATCGAATCGAATAACCGAAATCCACACACTGACTGAACCAGAGAACTGGTCTTATATCCGTGGAAGAGACAACCCAGCCGATCTACTAACCAGAGGGATCAAAATGTCAACCCTTATTCAAGGCGTTAATTGGTGGAAAGGACCGGAGTTTCTCCAGAGACCTGAAGTCGAATGGCCTAAAAACTCAAAGCCAGAAGCCAGAAAGGAAATCAAGAAAGAAGTTGAAATGGAACTCAGACCCAACTACGCGCTACAAGCAAATTCGCAAATCCAATTCCGAAGGAAACCTTTATTTGACTTGGACAAATACAGTTCGCTAATGCGACCGTTACGAATTACCGCTTGGATCTTACGATTCACTAACAATATAAGAAACAAAGACAAGAACGATCTTGAAGCAATAACCACGGAAGAAATCACAAGGGCGGAAGCTTATTGGGTCAGGGTTTCTCAGAACAACGAATACCATCAAGAGATCTACAACTTAAAAAATAATCTACCGCTAGAAGAAAACTCCAAGATTAAGAATCTCAACCCCTTTCTCGATGAAGACAATTTGCTTAGAGTTGGCGGGAGATTACAAGAATCGCAGTTCAGTTACGCAAAGCAACACCCCATCATTTTACCAGAGTCACAACGCTTTACGAAACTGCAAGTTATGCATTGCCATGAAAGGGTGTTTCATCTCGGAGTTGCCTCAACCCTAACGTATATTAGAGAAAAATACTGGATCGTAAAGGGGCGACAACTAGTAAAACAATTGATAGCAAAGTGTCTAATTTGTCGCAAACTGAAATTGATGCCAGCCTCCCAAGTAATGGCGCCATTGCCAAGAGAGAGAATACAAGAAGCTTCAAGTTTCCAAACAACAGGAGTTGATTTCATGGGTCCACTGCTAATCAAACCAGAATTATCGAATTCAAATATTAAGGTGTACGTGGCTCTTTTCACTTGTGCAGTGACACGCGCGATACACCTGGAATTGGTGACAGACTTAAGTGCTACAAAGTTTATCTTGAGCCTTAAAAGATTTATATCCAGAAGAGGTCTTTGTACCATCGTATTTTCCGATAACGCGAAAACTTTCAAGAAAACTAATAAAGAATTAGAAGGTTTATGGAAGAAAATCTGGACACCTGAATTAATGGATTACTTCAGCTCAAACCAAATCACATGGAAGTTCAATATAGAACGCGCTCCTTGGAGAGGAGGATTTTTTGAACGACAAGTAGGAACCGTCAAGACTTGTCTCAAGAAATCATTAGGTAAAGCAGAATTATCGTACGAAGAATTAGAGACGGTGCTGATCGAAATTGAGGCAGTAGTCAATTCACGCCCCATTACATATACAACAAGTGATTCCGATGAGCCATCACCGTTGACACCGTCACATTTCCTCATAGGAAGGCGGCTCAATTCATTACCAGCAAAGTCATTGGCGGGAGAAAATATCTCCAACAAGAGAAGCGACTTAAACAGAAGATGGATATACAGAGAAACACTTCTGAATCGTTTCTGGCAAAGATGGCGTACGGAGTACTTATTGGAGCTACGCTCAGCGCATCAGAGACCATCTAAAGACAAGGAAGAATCTGACTTGAAGCAAGGAGAAGTCGTCTTAATCAGCGAACCAAAACAACCACGTCATCTTTGGACGCTAGGAAGAATCAAGGAAGTTTACGAAGGGCGAGATGGACGTATTAGATCATGCTTACACAGAAAAAACAACGTTTAGGTTTTGAGCACATCCATTTGATTTAAACATGTTGAAAATCTAAACCCCTAGATTTGACATACGAAAACTAAACACCAACTAGTACCAATGGGTGTAATAGCTAAACATATAAAAACTAAACAAACAGCGCATTGAAAGCCTTTAAAAACACGTTTAAAATCTAAACTTATCGTAAAGTGGACATAAACCGAAACGCCAGGGTTTAAACGTGTTCAAAACCTACTCTAGGTGTAAAGGATATAAACATATTGACGTCATGTAGTTAACTCGAGCATCTGAGGAAGAATAATTAATATTTTATTTGGTGAATCGGTTTTAACCCCTTCTCATGCCGAGAGGCCAAGGTTCAGAAATTTGGGAATGGGGTACATTCATTCGCTGGTGCTTCACACATCAAAAGTCAGAATTTACTCACAAAAAAGCCATATTAGAACTTCGCCCATATTTAGTAAATAAATAAAATTTTATTTTTAAATTAGTTTGGTTTATAACTGGGTTTAATTTTGAGTTATGAATTCTAATTTTAGAAAAGTGTTGCTCATTAAACGGTTTGACTCACGCTAAAATTGCCTTCAAAAATGTTTCAGTGAAAATTTTTGTTGTGAACTGTAAGTTTAGATCAGAGGTTTAGTACATATAACCGATCAAAATATATTATTTGTTATCTTGGCGTACCAACATGAAAACATCAAAATGCGGTTTTCTATTAAAAATCAAGATGATTCTAAACTTGCAAATGAGTGTATAGAATATGTTTACACTTTTTTAAGCCTTTCTAGGCACCTGGGACCGGTCTGTTCAACGTTTTTGCTAGGGGACGACCACGTTGACTGTTTTACCATTACCAGGGTACTTATATTTGTACGCGGCGATCGGCTAGGGTTACGAGAAACGTCTAGCCTTCCAATGGCGGGGTCTTCCTCCAAAGGTTCACGCAATGGCGATGTTCTTATCTACAGCTGCGATTCGAATCCTTTATATACTACCTATTTGAGTAAGGCGAAGCAACAGGCGTATGCTTCATTTCAAAGGTCAATATTAGTCAAGTCTTTCAAGAATGTTTAATTGTTCTTTTTTAAAACGATGTAAAGCTCAATAAGGGGAACAACTAACGAATAAAATATCAAATATTAATTATATATTTATTTTAATATTTAAGATAATTTTGTTTCTCAATTCAAAATTAATACGGAAAGAGTTAAAAAGCAGTCTATGTTTTTGTCTGCGTGTGTCGGTCCGTTGTTACACTAGCGTGCTGCTTTAGCAGTTCGCTTTGCTTTAATGTGTAAAGAAATCCTACAGAACCTTAATATTCACTTTTTCCATAATATAAAGTGAATATGTGGAAATATTTCGTAACTACGATGCATTTAGTACTTTTCTAGCTTTAAAGCTCTGTTTCATTTTGATATTCCAAGGATATTTTTAATATTATTATTTGAAATTGCTGTTTATATATTCCTTAAGCTATACTACATCTGTATATAGAATAATCCTTGATCTAAATATTTCAAGAAGGAAGCTTAGGCCTGGACTCAATCGGGTAAATCAAATATTATCCGCAATGGGCTTAGTGAACCAAAGAGTAAATAATTGAGACTTAAGGTGAACTAAACTGTGGGTTTTATTTTCGTGTCTGTAATGAAGGGACATTAACGGTTCAGAGTGAGTCGAAAGTTATTTACACGTTTAAATAATCAGGTTTAGATTTAATATTAGAAGAAAAGATCATATTGGCATTAAGACCAGTGAAAAGCGTAATGGTAAACGGGTATTAGCTACGGAATGCATCATGGTGGCAATTAGATCAGTGAAAGGGCTAATCGTTATTGGGTTATAGCTTAGAATTTTTCATTCTTATTATGGTGCGTATTGACTTTTAGTGCGTCCAACCACAAGTCAGCTTTGGTGATATTTAACGTTAACACTCATGTTGGCAAACTAAGAAAATCGTTGAGGTGAAACGAGACTGTAGTGTTTATACTGCTAACCAGTTGTGAATGTAGCTATAAGAATATAGGGTTAACAGTTGAGGCGTAGACAGTTGGGACTTTTCAAAGACATAAAGGTTATATCTCTCCAAAATCTATACACTTCATTTCCTGTTTTTTTCCCATTTACTTATTAAATGTGTCCAAGACGTATCTTTATTGGATGTAAATGTCGTCTGCTTTACTGTATATTCGCTATGCTCGGAATACTGGTTTAAAAATTCGTAAATTTTTACTTTAAAAAAGAGAAATAATTCTATATCTAGGTTAATAAGTTTGTAGTAGTAGTCCTCCTCTTGACTCGGAGAGGTAATATTTTGGTTTTTAGAACTTGTTACACTAGTGCAACGCGTTAGCAGTTCGCCTCGTGTAAAGAAATCCTACAAAACCTTTATATTTTCATTTTTCATAATTTAAAAGTAATATATAGATTTATTTTTCGCAATTTCGATGCCTTTGGTAGTTTTGTAGCTATAAAGATCCGTTTTTTTGATATTCCAAGAATAATTTTTATATTATAATTTGAAATAGTTGTTTATATATTACTTAAGCTATACCACATCTGTACATTAACGTTGGAAAACTACATGCGGGTTAGACATAAACGTTTTCAATCTGAACGCGTTTGAAATATAAACGTTTTCAATCTCAACGTGATTGAAACATAAACGTTTTCAATCTTAACGCGTTTGAAACATAAACGTTTTCAATCTTAACGCGTTAGAAACATAAACGTTTTCGATCTAAACACGTTTCAAACAAACGTTTTCAATCTAAACGAGTTTCAAACATAAACGTTTTCAATCTAAACGCGTTTGAAACATAATCGTTTTCAATCTAAACGCGTTTGAAACATAAACGTTCTCAATCTAAACGCGTTTGAGACCTAAACGTTTTCAAAACAAACGCGTTTGAAACATAAACGTTTTCAATCTAAACGCGTTTCAAACATAAACGTTTTCAATCTAAACGCGTTTGAAACAGATACTTTTTCAATCTATGCGCGTTTGAAACGTAAACATTTTCAAACTATACGCGTTTGAAACGTAAACATTTTCAAACTATACGCGTTTGAAAAATAAAAATTTCAGAACTAAACGCGTATAGGCAGGGCTCGTGTTTAAAAAGGCGTTGCATTTTCCCGTTTAGGAAAACGTTTAGAATCTAAACATCGTTTTTTCTGTGTAGTTAAGACACAAAAATCAGAACTTAAAAGACCAGTACAACTTTTGTATCGTTGAGAATTAGATTAATTCAAATTACCTAGAATTGTATAATGTTCGTAAAACTCGCATTAGGCGGGAGTGTGTTGTAATTTGAACAGAATTAGTTTTTTTAACTCTTTAAAGAATAGGCCAATTTATAAATAGTAACATTTAGACAGTATGTTTTTTATCCTGTTTTATCGCAATTTCTGGACTACTAGTTTTTTGGCCTACTAAAATATAAAACAATCGTCAGAGAATTATTGATAACAAATTATCAGTTGAATGCTAGCTTTCGGACTATCAAGACCTAATCTTAGTCGGATTGTGTAAACGAATTAAATATGATTTTAACAAGTTTAAATAAATTGCGTCTTTAAGTTTATGAATTCGAGTCTATTTTTAATGGTGTCACCAGTCAACAAACGAACTAATTTAGACTAAGTTTAAACGTATTACTTCAAACTACACGAACGTTAAACAACACAGTTGGGAAAATAACAAAGCGCATGGAGGATCTTGGTATTATCACTAAAGTCACAGAACCCACAGAATGGGTCAGTAACATGGCTATATCCGATACCCCAAAGAAACTAAGGATTTGCCTTGATCCAAGACCACTCAATCAAGCAATACTACGTCCACACTATCCGATCCCAACAGCGGACAGAATATTCGCCAATTTGCAAGGATCAAAGTACTTTACCGTCCTTGATGCCAAAGATGGCTTTTGGCAACTTCCTCTCGACGAGCCTTCGTCCTATCTCACGACGTTTACCACACCCTGGGGAAGATTTCGGTATCTCGTATTGCCTTTTGGTTTAAATAACGCGCCTGAGGAATTCCAACGCGCAATGGATGAACTTTTCGAAAATGACTCTCGCATCAACCCCTATTTCGATGATACCGCCATAGGTACGAAAACATTACCAGAACACTGCGCGTTACTTCGTAAAACGCTTGAGATAGCCAGGAAAGAAAATCTGAAATTCAACCCAACCAAGGTGCAGTTAGCTCAAACCAGCATCAAGTACTTGGGACATCTACTAACAGAGAACGGCATTAAACCGGATCCGGGTAAAATAGAAGCTATTAAACCATATCCCCAACCGCAGAGCAAGGTCGACTTGCACCGGTTCCTGGGTATGATCACGTATCAGGCAAAGTTTACACCGAATCTCTCTGATCTCACATCCTCCCTTCGCCTGCTCATGAGGAATGACACGGCGTGGCTCTGGGATGCCAATACACAACGAGACTTCGACAAAATCAAGGAGACTTTAATACAAAGCCCTTGTCTGAAATTCTTCGACAATGAAAAACCAGTCACCGTCTCGGTAGATGCTTGTAAGAATGGCCTCGGTGCTGTCTTACTTCAAGAAAACGGCCCAGTAGCCTATGGCTCAGCTTCGCTAACAGATACTCAACAAAAATACGCTCAAATAGAGAAAGAGCTACTCGCCGTTATCTTTGGCCTGGAACATTTCCATAACTACACATACGGCCGTCGCGTCACTGTCCAGACCGATCATAAGCCTTTGTTAGGCCTCATCGCCAAACCATACCAAAAAAATCACTCCTCGCTTGCAACGCATGCTACTGCGCTTGACCAGATATGACTTCCACCTGGAGTTTGTTCCCGGAAAAGAACTTCTAATTGCAGATGCCTTATCCAGGGCACCTCGCACTGATCTTACCTTTAAAGAGCTTGATGTGGAGGTACAACCAATCCAGGTTTGTGTCATAGCTGAGGCATCAAATGGCTATTGGCACAAGTTACACCACCAGACGGAAAACGATCCGCACCTCCAAGCGGTGACGCATCACATCCGCAATGGTTGGCCGGCTAGCCAGTAGCGTCGCTAGGGTTTGAAATTTGGGGGGGCTAAATCTGGGCAAACAATTTGAAAGTTATTATAAGAACTTAATATAAACAAGATGGCCCAATGGCTGGGACTTAATAGTAGCCACGTCGTTATCTATTTAATTTGCACATAAATAAAAAGAAAAAAATTAAAAGACCCTAAACCTAAAATCAGAAGTGTCCGACCCCACAATGGTAGCGTATCTTACTGCTGCGCCAGCCAATCGGATTCAATTCCCGGGTGCGGTGTGAAAATGTTTTTAATTAAAATAAAATCTCTAACTGAGCTCAGCTACCGCTATTGGTTCCATTTAAGCTAAAATCTGACGATAACGAAAGCGAAAACCCCGGCCAGTACTTCTACGGCTCGGGTCAAACTAAGAGCCTATCGTATACTACTATGTGGCTAAAAATTGCATAATGGGTTCTTTGGAAAATGTGTAGACCATCAAAACTATCCGTAAATTTGTGTCAACATGAAATTTTTCCTATTTTAAAGATGTACAACCTTTTATTGATAAGGACTACGAAACCGATTATGAAGGATTTTCACTCGTCTTAGGTTTATTTTTAGTTTTGGTTAGCTTTTAGTCCACACTATTGGGACTCCCTTCGAAAGAAAATGAAACATTTTACTTGTCTCCATCTGTTTTTTTCTTCAAAATTTTACTGTTTCATGTTGAAAATTTTTTATATATTGCTACAGAATTTTTGGTTGCTAATAGCAATTTTTTGCTAGGGTTTACGGATTATTTTGGGGGGGGGGCTTAGTTTGGAATTTGGGGGGGCTATAGCCCCCCCCCCCCAAAAATGGCCTAGCGACGCCACTGCGGCTAGCAAAAAACTCTCAGACGCAGATGCTCAATCTTTTTGGCACTGTCGTGAAGAACTGCATGAAACGGCTGATGGATTGATCTGCAGGGGCCACAGACTCGTCATACCCAAGGCAGCCCAGCTTGAAGTACTGAGCAAACTTCACACTGCTCACAGAGGAATCACCGCAATGAAAACAAAGGCGCGGGAATACTTTTATTGGCCTGAAATGAACGCCCAAATCGACAAATATGTCGAGCGTTGCACAATTTGTCAAGAATCGCAAAGGGCTAACGCACATGAACCTTTGCTCGACAGGGACCTACCTACCCGCCCATGGCAGAAGGTAGCCTGCGATTTTTTCGAACTTCAGGGTCAGAAGTATCTTCTAATGGTGGACTATTTCTCTAAGTACGTTGAAGTACAACTCACGCACGGGGAAACAGCCAAAGCAACAATCATGGCCATGAAAACTATCTATGCTAGACATGGAATCCCTGAAGAAGTAGTAAGTGATCAAGGTCCGCCTTTCACTTCATCTGCTATGGCCGACTTTCATAAGGAATGGAACATCTATCACAACATGTCGTCACCCTTGTATCCGCGATCGAACGGTCAAGTTGAGAGGTCGGTTCAAACCCTCAAACATAGCTAGTGTAACTAAGAATTACACTAGTTTTGATACGATTTGGTGAATAAATACAATATACTAATTGTCTAAAATTCAAAGGCTTATGCTATTGTAGATCCTGAAAAATATAGGTTTATGCTATTGTAGATCCTGAAAAATATAGGTTTATGCTATTGTAGGCTTATTCTATGGTAGATCGTGGTAGGTTTATGTTATACTCGTTCTTGAAAGATAGGTTTATGCTAGGCTATTCTATGTTACTGGTAAGTTTATGCTAGGTTATTCTATGTTACTGGTAAGTTTATGCTAGGTTATTCTATGGTAGATCCTGGTAGGTTTATGCTAGGCTTATTCTATAGTAGATCCGGGTAGGTTTATGTTATATTAGGCTTAATCGATGGTAGATCCTGGTAGGTTTATGCTATAATAGATCTTGAAAGATAGGTTTATGCTAATGTAAGCTTATTATGTTAGATTCTGTAAAAGATGGGCTTATGCTAGGTTATTCTATGATAGATCCTGAAAGAGAGGTTTATGCTAATTTATTCTAGTTGTATAGGCGGAAGAATCAAAGTTTGTATTAAGTTTAGAACATTGAACACTACTAAAATACACATTAATATTGATTAAAATACTAACATTTCCATAATACTATCTTAAAAACCCAATTTTACCATGCAAAAGTTCCTTATTAGAAATTAATACTGAATTTCATATGAATAATACTAAAGTACACACGAATATTGACTAAAATATCGATATTGTTATAATGCAAAGTGAAACATACCCTTTTTTATGAAGCAAAAGATGTTTTGTATTTGACTCTCTATAGTTTACAAAAGTCCCTTTTGGCCACCCAACAGGTGTGTGTTATATGACATTAAGGGGGAGGAGGGGGTCGAACTTGGTTCATATCCCCATCTGTTTTTTAGTTATACGTAAACATGTCCAGGCGTGTCTTAATGGGCTTGGGGGGAGGGGTCGAATTATTTGTATTGTTATGAATGGAATTTGTATTTAGAGTGATTTATTGCTTTGTTAATTGGTGAAGGGTGTCAAACATTTAATTGATTCCAGGTGGTTGCCCCGAGGGCATTATCCTGACAAGTCTCAACAATTTATGTTTTTGTAGCGTTAGCACAAATCAATAAGTATTATTAGACCGAAGCAGTAACCTAATACGTACTATATTTATCAAAATTATCGGCCGTGTAATCAAAAATGTGTGGCAAAACGTAAAACAGTAATGTATTCACAACGCATTTCGTGTTAGAAGTAAATATCAATCGAAACGTTTTTGATCAACTACGATACATTTTACCGAAACGAAAACGCTAATTTACAATTCCAAAAATCCCATAGGAATACATGGGAAAATGAATAAACCACCGAAACGAAATCAGTCGTTTAGCATACATTTTACCGAAACGAAAAGGGTCATTTGAAAAACATTTCAAATTGTTAAAAACGTTGAGTTAAATTTTAGCAAAATTTATCAAAATTACTCTATGTTTCACCAAAAGCACTTTTAATTTCAGCAAAATTTCACAACGATTAAGAATTTGGGATACATACCTTAACGGTGCATACTCCACAGACTATAAGCCTACACAATCAATCAAATAATGACAGGTTGAGAAAAAAGAGGAGAGTACGTAAAACACGGTCCACGCCTTAACAGGGGCCGGCATCTTGTTTCCCATGCATATTTATGGAATTACAGAAGATGTAAATTATTATTTTTCGCTTTGGTCGGTGGCAAAGTAATTGATTCAAAAAAATGTTGCTAATGATATACAAATGGTGTACGGAACTAGGCATTATCTTCTATAAGTTTCGAAATGAAAAAGGGGGTGGGGTGGCAAGAGCTGAAGAAGCTCACTATCGACCAAACATCAAAGGTAAACCTAATTTAAGAGTGGAACCTTGCGTTGACAAAGCATCCATGTACAGCCAAGGACGCTAAAATATGCCGCACAGAAATCCACCACCAATTCAAATTTCCCGCCAATATCATCACGTGACGTCATCAATTCCCCCCCACCCCCCCCCAACCCATTACTTTTCTAATTTGGTCTATGAGAGTTCCACAAAGTGATTTATGGCTTTTGGGGGTTTCACAACTAGCCGTTCATTTAAATATTATTATTCTTGTCAGAATATATTACGGTGTAACTTTCTTGGATGTTTTCTTATATTGTATATAAATTTTGTCTAAAATAGTACTTATAATTGTGTATTTTCTTAATGACATTTTACCGTGCTAATATATTTTTGCTTGAGTCATGCCTTAAGAGTTTAGTTTAGTATTTTTATATAATAGTTAAACTTTTTCTGAAGCAGTGTAATTTCTGCTGTGCCCACTCAAAAGCCATAAATCACTTTGTGGAACTCTCATAGACCAAATTAGAAAAGGAATGGGTTGGGGGGTGGGGGGGAATTGATGACGTCACGTGATGATGTTGGTGGGAAATTTGAATTGGTGGTGGATTTCTGTGGGGCATATTTTAGCGTCATTGGCTGTACATGGATGCTTAGTCAACGCAAGGTTCGACTCTTAAATTAGGTTTACCTTTGATGTTTGGTCGATAGTGAGCTTCTTCAGCTCTTGCCACCCCACCCCCTTTTTCATTTCGAAACTTATAGAAGATAATGCCTAGTTCCGTACACCATTTGTATATCATTAGCAACATTTTTTTGAATCAATTACTTTGCCACCGACCAAAGCGAAAAATAATAATTTACATCTTCTGTAATTCCATAAATATGCATGGGAAACAAGATGCCGGCCCCTGTTAAGGCGTGGACCGTGTTTTACGTACTCTCCTCTTTTTTCTCAACCTGTCATTATTTGATTGATTGTGTAGGCTTATAGTTTGTGGAGTATGCACCGTTAAGGTATGTATCCCAAATTCTTAATCGTTGTGAAATTTTGCTGAAATTAAAAGTGTTTTTGGTGAAACAGAGTAATTTTGATAAATTTTGCTAAAATTTAACTCAACGTTTTTAACAATTTGAAATGTTTTTCAAATGACCCTTTTCGTTTCGGTAAAATGTATGCTAATCGACTGATTTCGTTTTGGTGGTTTATTCATTTTCCCATGTATTCCTATGGGATTTTTGGAATTGTAAATTAGCGTTTTCGTTTCGGTAAAATGTATCGTAGTTGATCAAAAGCGTTTCGATTGATATTTACTTCTAACACGAAATGCGTTGTGAATACATTACTGTTTTACGTTTTGCCACACATTTTTGATTACACGGCCGATAATTTTGATAAATATAGAACGTATTTGGTCACTGCTTCGGTCTAATAATACTTATTGATTTGTGCTAACGCTACAAAAACATAACTTGTTGAGACTTGTCAGGATAATGCCCTCGGGGCAACCACCTGGAATCAATTAAATGTTTGACACCCTTCACCAATTAACAAAGCAATAAATCACACTAAATACAAATTCCATTCATAACAATACAAATAATTCGACCCCTCACCCCCCAAACCCATTAAGACACGCCTGGACATGTTTACGTATAACTAAAAAACAGATGGGGATATGAACCAAGTTCGACCCCGTCCTCCCCCTTAATTTCATATAACACACACCTGTTGGGTGGCCAAAAGGGACTTTTGTAAATAGAGTCATTTCACTTCCGAACTCTGGAGAGAAAGGTTGTTGACAAGATTAGTAAGAAATCACGTGTTTCCTCCGATGCACCTTACGTAATATGTAATTCTTGTTTTTTTAAAAATGTCCCTTAAAATGTGTGCTAAATAGAAAACATATGCCGTATGGACAGATGATTCACCATAGATTTAAATCAGGTACGGCAGTGACTTTCGAGATGAAATAGAATTGTGGAAGCATCATAGTTAATACAAAACATCTTTTGCTTCATAAAAAAGGGTATGTTTCACTTTGCATTATAACAATATCGATATTTTAGTCAATATTCGTGTGTACTTTAGTATTATTCGTATGATTTTCAGTATTAATTTCTAATAAGGAACTTGTGCATGGTAAAATTGGTGTTTTTTTAGGTAGTATTAAGTAAATGCCAGTATTTTAATCAATATCTTGTGCATTTTAGTAGTATTCTGCTATAACTTTTGCACGTATCGTATATAAATCAAGTGTGATTTAGTAATGTTCATATGAAATTCAGTATCAATTTCTAATAATCCACTTGTGCATGGTAGAATTGCTGTTTTTTAGCTTGTGTTATATAAATGCCATTATTTTAATCAATAGTCATGTGTATTTTAGCCAGTATTCAGCTATAACTTTTGCATGTATCGTATATAAATCAAGTGTGATTTAGTATTGTTCATATGAAATTCAGTATTAATTTCTAATAAGGAACTTTTGCATGGTAAAATTGGGTTTTTAAGATAGTATTATGGAAATGTTAGTATTTTAATCAATATTAATGTGTATTTTAGTAGTGTTCAATGTTCTAAACCTAATACAAACTTTGATTCTTCCGCCTATACAACTAGAATAAATTAGCATAAACCTCTCTTTCAGGATCTATCATAGAATAACCTAGCATAAGCCCATCTTTTACAGGATCTAACATAATAAGCTTACATTAGCATAAACCTATCTTTCAAGATCTATTATAGCATAAACCTACCAGGATCTACCATCGATTAAGCCTAATATAACATAAACCTACCCGGATCTACTATAGAATAAGCCTAGCATAAACCTACCAGGATCTACCATAGAATAACCTAGCATAAACTTACCAGTAACATAGAATAGCCTAGCATAAACCTATCTTTCAAGAACGAGTATAACATAAACCTACCACGATCTACCATAGAATAAGCCTACAATAGCATAAACCTATATTTTTCAGGATCTACAATAGCATAAACCTTTGAATTTTAGACAATTAGTATATTGTATTTATTCACCAAATCGTATCAAAACTAGTGTAATTCTTAGGTTCTGAGTTTTTTTAGTAATATTCGTTCATTTTAACTAATTATCGGTTACCGATTAGAGTAAAAAATGCCGTAATTCCCCTTTTATGATATTAAAATGTGCTATCGTTTTAACCCTTTAACACATTTACTAGCCAATACAAAACAGGTGTACACCTAGAACATCATCGTAGCTTAATTTGTATCTTTTTCAATGTAAACCATATCTCAATTAAAACTGGTTCTTTAATATAAGAGAAACATAAGCATACATGGAGACCTCAAAATCATACAGAGAATAGCCTACACAATATCCTAAAGATACACCAAAATAATAACAATACAAAACATTAGTACACCTAGAACCGCGTCGTAGCTAAATTTGAAAATATATCTTGCAATGTAAACCATATCTCAATTAAAACTAGTTCTTTTATATAAGAATAACATTAGCATGCATAGAGACCTCAAAATCACACAGAGAATAGCATTACAGGATGGGTGGGTGTAGAAAGGGTCTACTGAGCCTATGGAATTACCAATAAATTATCCCCTAAATGTACACAATATCCTACAATACCTCTAGAGTTAAGTGACACTGAATGTCGTAATAAGATTACATTAGCATAAACCTATCTTTCAAGCTCTAATATAGCATAAACTTACCAGTAACATAGAATAACCTAGCATAAGACTATATTTTTCAGCATTTACCAAAGAATAAACCTAGCAAAAGCCTATATTTCAAGAACTAATACAGCATAAGCCTAAAATAACATAAGACTATCTTTAATGATCTAACATAGAACGTTTGAACGTGGTTACGTATAAATAAATAAAAAGCCGATGGGGATAAATTCCATTCGTTACGCTTTAGCCACGCACCCTTTTAAGGTTCTAAACCACCTGGTATGTAGCCAATAAAGGACAATAAAAAAAGCATCAGTCAACATACCCTCAGGCTAAATATCAACCCGTACTCTGAAGAAAACCGCGCAAATGCACTCGTTAGACTATGGGCATGAATGTTATGCCGTTTTCGGGGTGAATGGATACGAGCCAAGCCTACTTTTGACAAAAAAATTGATGGAACCATTGTTAGCATCTCCGAAGACGTTTTGAAGGAATTTATGGAGGAGTGGACGGAGATCTATTCAGCTATGGAAAGTGGCGACTTGGGTAATTATCGTTATGGAGGGGAATATAGTATTCAACGAGGGTAGCGTCTTCACTCTAACAAAGACCGAGGCAGGGAAACTGAACGAGAAATTTAGTTTTATGAGATTTCACTTCAACCTTTTGAATGATCAAGTTATTAAATGCATGTACGAAGCTATTGTAAAACGCATAGGCACTATCATAGAATAACCTGGCTTAAGAGTATATTTTTGCTGCATTTACCAAAGAATCTAATACATCATAAGCCTGCCAGATTCTAACATAGAATAAGTCTAAAATACCAAAAGCCTCTCTTTTTCAGTATTTACAAAAGGATAAAACCTAGCATAAGCCTATCTTTCACGGCCTAATATAGCATAAACCTACCAGAATCAACCATAAAATAAGCCTACAATAGCATAAACCTATCTTTTTCGGCATTTACCATAGACTAAGCCTATCATAAACCTACCAGGATCTACCATAGAACCAATAGCATAAAACTATCTTACAAGATCTAATATAGCATAAACCAACCAGAATCTACCATAGAAAAAAAGCCTACAACTTGTGTGAAAACTGCCGTAATTCCCTTTTTATGATATTAAAATGTACTATTGTTTTAACCCTGTAACTCAATAACCAATACAAAACCGCGTCGTATTTGAACCTTCTTCAATAAACTACGTAAACCTTATCTCAATTAAAACTAGTTATTTAGTATAATATAAGCATACATGGAGAGACCTCAAAATCATTCAAAGAATAACAACAAGGGAAGGGTAGGTGTAGAAAGGGCCTACTGAACCTATATAAATCATACCATAAATGTACACAATATCCTAAAGATACACCAAATAATAACAATACAAAACATGAGTACACCTAGAACCGCATCATAGGGTTATTTGAACCTTTTTGAATAAAGTACGTAAACCTTATGTAGTTCTTGTAATATACGAATAACATAAACATATATTGAGATACCTTAAAATCAAACACAGAATAACATTACGGAAAGGTTGGGTGTAGAAAGGGCCTACAGAACCTATAGAATTACCCGTAAATCATCCCCCTAAATGTACACAATATCCTACATACCACTATGGGCACTACATACCTTTACCAAGTCACATGAAGTCATACCAATACATTAAAAATAAATTCAAAATTCCCGCCAACAACATCACGTGACGTCATCAATTTCCCCCCCACCATAAATAATTTCCCCCTTCAGGCACGGTACCATCTAGAGGAAAGAGATAGAAGAGAGGGAAGCAATAAATGGGTCTGCGTAAAGGACGCCAGTATACCGAATTAATTATTATCTCACAGAGGTAAGTACCATTGCACTTGACAACATTGGTTCAACTATGCAAATAATTACAAATCCAATCAAGTAGTTTACCATGAATTCCAAATGTAAATAATTTATCGCGTAAAAATCTATGGGGAACTCTATCAAACGCTTTGGCTAGGTCTAAGTAAAAAACATCGACTTGACCACGGGTCTCAACCACAGGGGCAACGATGTCCATGAAAGCAGCATGATTAGTAGTGAATGAATAATAATAATTCAATTCAATTCAATTCAATACCAGTTTATTGTCTCTGCTATACAACATGCCGTTGGCACTTTCCATAGTACAACAGAGGTTTTATATTAGTTTTAAATTGTGTCACAATAAAAATACATAAGTAAAGTTTTAAAAACAATATACTTATGAAATAAAAGATTAAATTTATGAGTTGATGAAATGGGCAATTGGATATACTATATTCGGCTTTGCACTTTAGCGCTCTGTCTTATTCTTTATATATTTGCTTTTACGCATTTGAAAGTAAGTAAGTTTCTATGATAAGGTTCGTTACTTTTTATCATTGTCATTAAATTGATTGTTTAGGAATGGAATAAAGTTTTAAGCTCGTTCTGAAATCTGGTTTTAGAATTTTGGAAAATATCGATATTATTACTGATAGTACTTTGAGCCCTATTTAGCGGATTTATTCTATTGTCTTTTGCAATGAAGAATGTGTCTTTTACTCTTGTATTTTTGGAGTTGACATTGAAATATATATGTTTTACCAGAAGCGGATTACATACGAAGTGATTTGCTATAATAGTTTCAAAAGGAGCCTTCTGATGTGGAAAGATTTACGTTGAAGGGCTGAAATTGTCTACCCCCTTTTCCAATTTTTTTTCTCTCTCTCGAGAATGTCGAAATAGGGGGAAGGGCTTAGTGGGATGTGTGGGCGCGTCCAAAATTATTTTGGCCAATAGTGTTATATCAAAAGTATCGTCTGCTAAACTCTATAACTTCATAACGAAACGGATCAACATGGAAGAGTCATCTTCAAAGAAATTAATTTCTGTAGCTACTCAATGTAACCGACAAAATGTGAAATTTTAAGAGATAGAGGGTCACAAACTGTAAAATTAAAGGATGTTGGAACCAAACAGGCTAGCAGCCAGACTTCGGTTAATTCTCCCATAACCAAAATAAAAAGCCGAGGGTTAAAGATGTAGCGATTCTAAGCAGGCCATCAACAAAGGGTATGTTTTAATTTGATTATCCTCTGTCTTTAAGCTTAAGCATTTGTTTATCCAATGAAAATATGTAGATTTCACGTCACAGACGTTAACTTTGATGATAAATAATTCAACTCAGACGAATGACTTGGTAACTAATTCAGTTGAAAGAGGAATATTTGCTTCCAAGGACATCGGAGCAATATTATTACAGGAAGTTCTTAATAAATGTCACGCCTTAGAACTTAATACGAGGGTAAACATTAACTTTGTAATACTTGAAAGTTCAAACAGCACTTTCAAACTGAATTTTACCTCAAATTCTAGAGTTTTCTAAATATTAGAAAAGAAAGGACAATTTCTGTGACAAACGGAAAAAATGTTGGATTTTTGTCAGAAGATTTAGACCCAGTTCAGTTCATACTCACAGAAAAAGGAAAATGTTCTACTATCATTGCTTTCCGTGAAGTGGAAGTAAAACAGATTCTAAACCCAGATAATACTTTTAAGTGGGATGATATCGATGCTGCTTTAAACCTCGTGAAGGGTTTAGATATTAAATTTTGCCCTGGAATTAAATGCAATTCTGATTTAGCATCTGGCTCAAAGTTCAAAATTTTTTCGGAACCATTTCATAGAGTTCAATCCACTTTTTGCAAAGTCTTCTACCTGTCTGAAAAACCATCCAAAGTAGGACAATGTTCCTTTTGCTTCAAAAGCGCTAAAGTTCTCTCAAACAAAAAGAAAAGGAAACGCGAAGAAGATCCTGTCATTAAGGTGAAAAGAACAAGAGTTGATAGTAAATATCCTATTAGTAAACTGACCCCACGAAGTGTAAAATCCAGATTAGCGAGCATAAAAAGGAGCCGAAGGTTTTTAAGTAACCGAATTGCAAAGCTCGAATCACAGCTCGAACATAAGGACTTAATATTAAACAATGCACCATCAAATGAAATTGATTCAATTATATAGGTTTTAAAAACTGATTTTAAAGACGACGTTGAAGGAGTTATCATGGATTCCGGAGAAAAAAAAGAATTGTTAAAAGTGGCCTGGGATAGAGACGCTGAAAAAAAGAACGAGCAGCCAAAACAGATTTCTACATGGACCAAAGAAAGTGTAATCAAGGCAATACTGGAAATCACTGGAACCCAATTACCATAAGGATCGCTCTGTCAGTGTTTTCCAGAAGTTCAGCTGCTTACAAAGCGCTCAAATCGTTCAAAATTTTCAATTTACCATCGGCTAGTACCCTGAAAAAAAGGTCTCAAGTGTACGATAACACGCCCGGGATTAACCACAAGTGCTTATGTGAACAACGAGTCAAGTACGAAGAATTTAAATCCTCAAATGAAAATAAAGGTTTGCCAATACCAAAAGGAGATGGCGTGCTAATTTTCGATGAAGTTAAAGTTATAGAAAAATTTATTTGGAATTCCAAAATTCACCAATTTCTCGGGTTTGCCATGGAAGAAAAGGAGTTTCCTCTTCTTAATGACATTTCTACTGATGCTTCAGAAACACTATCAACTCAATACATTCTTCAGTTTCTATGGCGAGATCTTACTTCAAACTTTGATTTAATTGGCCCCTATTTTACGTTTGGTTCTCCTGTTAGGCAAGGTAAATTGCTTCCTTGCATTCTGGAAACTTTACGTGCTTTAAACGCCTATGGTTTTGCCACTTCTGTTCTAACGTGCGATGGAGCCAGTTCCAGCCTAGCCGTTATTAAGAAGACTATGGGTGGCCAAGAAGCTTTTTCGTACAAAGTAGAAGACTCTTTCAGAAACTACCAAATAAACCCCAGTTTCGAAAATCCTTTCTGCCCAGGACGAAAAATATTTTGGATCATTTGCCACTCACACGAACTAAAAAGCCTAATTAACGCTTTATACTCTTCCTACGAGTCAAGAACCAAGTGTTTCCAAAGAAACGGCGTTGAATTTGGTTGGCTAAAGGAACTTTTACGCTACATTCCAAAAATGCAGGCAACATACATAACCAGAGATGCTTGGACCAAATTAAATGTAAAACCAGCCAAAATTATGCAACAGCCACAAGTTTTATCAGAACTTTATGCTCATTCTATAAACCCCAGTGAATTTTTACCAAGTCGCAAAAGTACTAAAGAATGCCACCTCTATTTACAAGCATGTAATCAGCTATTTGAAAGCGGCTTTTTGTCTAAGGGAAGAGTTTTCTCCATGGCAGACAAGGAAATTGAGTCAATAAAAGGCGGTTACCAATACTTTAGTGACTGGCTTAGCGAAATTTTAATAAATGATCCCAATATAAATTTGCGAAGTCCTAAACAAAAAGAATTCCTATCTTGGCAAACGTGGGACTTGTTGAGGATAGCAGTTTTTGGGTTTCTGCAGTTCACAGAAGATTTCCTCGCAAGATATCCGAACAATTTTGTATCACCATCTCGAATTAACGGTAGTGCCGTGGAGTCACTCTTTTCTCAACTAAAGTATGCTAGTGGAAGCAAGCTAACTGGAACCAATTACAGCTCTTCCCAGAAGGCTGTGCGCATAGTGAAAAATATTCACAGTGGACATTTTTCAAACACCGAATATCGCGATGATAATCTGGCTTTAGTAGATGATAATTTAAATTAGTCAAATCGTAAATATGTCAAAATAATTTTAAAAATCAGTTGTGATTGTCTAAAAGATGACGCGGATTATATGAGCCTGTTATGAGTTATTTTACTACAGCTAGGAATTAAAAGGAAAAGACATTTACAGTAAATTGTTTTGTTTTATTATTGAATAAACTAGTTAAAATGGTCTGGCCTTGAGTTACTTTAAAAACAAAGTTTCCTTACAGGCATCACGAATTTGTCCTTATCACAAGTTCCTGAAAAATTACACCCCGTTAAAGGACTAGTTTGGGCATTATCACAATTTCTGGAAATATTATTCCCCGTTGAGGGACTAGTTAGGACATTATCACAATTTCTGGAAATATTATTCCCCGTTGAGGGACTAGTTAGGACATTATCACAATTTTTGGAATTATTATTCCCCGTTGAGGGTCTAGTTAAGACATTATCACAATTTTTGGAAATATTATTCCCCGTTGAGGGACTAGTTAAGACATTATCACAATTTTTGGAAATATTTCTCAATGTTAGTCTACTTGAAGTCTTCGTTGGTTTCTCCGCTTTCGTTATCTTTGAGATTTCAGATGGAGTTTTCTTTGGTTTCTCCTTTTTGCTTTTCATTGGTTTTTCTGTTATGGTTTTATTTGGTTTATCCTTTGAGGTTTTCATTGGTTTAAATTCTGTCATGATTGACTGCTTTGGTGTTTTCTTTGGTTTGTCCTTTGGTGTTTTCTTTGGTTTGTCCTTTGGTGTTTTCTCCTTTGGTGTTTTTTTTTTGGTTTGTCCTTTGGTGTTTTATTTGGTTTCTCTGGTTTGTCCTTTGGTGTTTTATTTGGTTTTTCTGGTTTCTCCTTTGGTGTTTTATTTGGTTTTTCTGGTTTTTCCTTTGGTGTTTTATTTGGTTTTTCTGGTTTGTCCTTTGGTGCTTTCTTTGGCTTCTCCTTTGGTGTTTTCATTGCTTCCCCTGTTGTGGTTTTCTTTGCGATTTTCAATTTTGGCTCTTTAGTTCCATTATCCACTTTTCTTTTTCTTGTGACCAATTGCTTTTCGTCCTTTTTACTTGATACATCAGTTTCCATGGACGATTTTTTCTCATTCTTGTGTTTGGCATATAACTTCTTTAGTTGACTGTACAAGTTATCCCTGAGATTTTGGCCTCCTTTGTTAAACATACTACTTTGAATACTTATGAATTCCTGTAATCTCGCATGTGTGAGTTTTCTTAGCCATATTTTATAAAAAAACTCAACACTCTCTTTATTAAACTGTTCCATTAAATGAGGAATCTTGTTCATTCCTTCAAAGAATGAAACTTCAATTTTCTTATTTTCAATTACCTTTGAAACACAGACCTAAAAATTGTACTTCTATTTATCATTTTATCCTATCAAATATATAGTTTAATTTTATAGTTGCCATACCTTAATCATGTTTTTCCCATGTCGTTTAAAAGCATCTGAGTTTGCGTGTAATCGTACTGTGTTATTAACTTCCTGCACAAAGTACCTTAAGGGCTCTTTCGGAAAGAACATTCCACCTCTGTCTTGTTTCTTTAGCTCAATTGGCAGTTGCTCTTCCTTCTCTATATCATCTAATGATGTTTTGAAACAGAGTCGGTATGCATTCCCATATAAGATTCTGGTTTTCATTGAGGAATGTTTTGACTCTTTTAATCTTTTGGAAACCCTCCAGATCTCTCCCAATGTTCCACCACCAAGTCTGAGGATACCGCTCAAACTCTCTTCTTGGAAGTTAGATGGCCTGACGTCTACTTTTCTTTCCTTTTCAGTCACATCACTTCTTGTTTCATCCTCTTCGTCATAGGGCATATCATCAAGACCAACGTTTTGGTCATCTGAACTAATTTTATCACGTTGGGAAAACCTTTCAACAAAAACCTGGGTTTAATATATTAATACTATATTTACAATAATTTCAAATACCTGTATACACTGCACATGTAAAAATTGAATAGCTCCTGCAAATCGGTTCCCTCCATGTCATCAAACTCAAAATTAAACTCATTTCTTAAGTTTTTAGCCGTACTTAAAAAATCAAACACGCCATTTACATTGTTGGCTATGGCAAACAGCTTTTCATTAAAAAATGCATCCTTTCGGAATTAATAATACGTTTGTGGCAGATCATTCTATTTTCACAGGAAACAACGTGTAGTTCATTCAGCACTTCCTGCGCGATGTGCTCTAGAATTTTTTTTAAATCCATTGTGCAGAACTTAAAATAAATTCAAACAACCAGAAGGGCCGAGGCCACGTCTAGTAAGTAGAGTAAGTGCAGACGCATTTATTAGGTAAAACATGATTGGCTATAAGAATTATGATGCAAAAAGTATTTCTGAACTTTCTCGCCAGGCGGCAACCCTAAAACCGTAGAGAGATTCTCTCTATAGGCGGCTAGCGATTCGTATGCTTAGAGATCTTTCCACTTCAGACGGGCTAGGCGTAGGGCCTAGTAAATCACTTCCTATGTAATCCGCTTCTGGTTTTACTAGTTCGGATGTGTCTGTTCTGTAATGTATGATGCTGTGTAGAAAAGATGGGTCGTTATATTTTAACCTGTTAGAAATGGACAATATTTTTTGTTCTGCTAACACTCTTTCATACTGGTATTTTGGTTTCTTAAGGAAGTATTTGTTAAGCAACTCTACGTATTTTCTTTGCAGACGTTCCAATTGAGCTATGCTAGTACTTGAGCATCCTCCCCAGATACTACAGTAGTATTCTATTTTTGGCCTGACTATTGCCTTATAAAGGTTAGAAAAGACGTGCATACTGTTCAGATTTCTCGCTATAGCCAGAACACCGTAAAGCCTTCTCTTGCAATCGGATATTACATGTCCTATTTGTTCCTGGAAGTATAGTTTGCTGTCCATCCAGATTACAAGATCCTTTGAGAGGTTTGTCCTAGTTATTTCCTTGTTATTTATTTGATAGTTATAAGAGATATTATTTGTTTTCCTGGTAAAGGAAGCTATGAACGTCTTTGCAGCGTTAAGTGGCATTTCGTTTGATAGACCCCATGCTCTGATTCGCTCTAGCTCTATTTCCAGTTCCTTACAATCGTTTGTAGAATTTATTTCTTTAAATGCCTTGTTGTCGTCAGCAAAAGCCTTTAACTTTACAGTCTTTGTTGTTGAATTATAAAGATCGTTCATAAATATTAAAAATAACAACGGGCCCAACGATGATCCTTGTGGAACTCCCCTGACTGTATAATAGTTAATACGGGTGAGTTGACCGTTGACTTTGATGTAATTCCTCCGTTCATTTAGGTAACTCTGGAGTTGTTTTAACACTGATCCTCCCATGCCGTAATTACCTAGCTTTTCAAACAATAGCTCATGGTTCATGCGATCAAACGCTTTTGATAGATCCATGAATACGCAGTCAATTTGCTTCTGTTGAGTGATCCGCGGTGCCACATAGTTCATAAAAGAGCTTAGGTTTGTTAGGGTTGACCTCCCTTTTCTAAATACATGCTGATCTTCTGAGCTGTAACGTTTAAACCAACTGCTGATGTGTTTATGAAGGACCATGTCAAATATCTTTGCAAATGTTGAAATGAGCGTAATTGGCCTATAATTATTGGCGTCGCATTTGGTTCCTTTTTTGTGTATAGGAATTATAATTGATGTTTTCCAGGTACTAGGGAAGGTGCAACTTTTCAGAGACAGATTGATGATATGTAGCAATAAAGGTATAAATATATCTCTACATCCTTTCACTATGAAACTTGGAATTTCATCTGGGCCAGTGGATTTTTTGATTTAAGTTTTTTTATTGCTTCATATACGTCTTCAGCCTTGACTTCCAGATGCGTAAAGGGCTCAGCTGCCAAATGGAGGGATCCACCAAGTTCTTTTACACAGGGCCTGTTGACTAGGGTTTCCCGTTGCCGAGGTTTGGAGTCTGGGCCTCCAATGTTTGTAAATAAGTCGCGGAAGATTTTGGCAATGAACTCGCTGTGTGTGATGTAATCACCGCTTTCATCCAGCAAAATTTTTCGCTCTTCGGATTTCTTTTCAAACCTGCAGTTCACATAATCCCAAAGCTTGGCCGGCTTATCACGTAATTCTGTAATGATACTTTTGCTCCTTTTGTCTCTGTCTTGTCTAAGTAATATTTGTGCTTCTTTACGCTTCGCTTTAAACTTTTCCATGTCCGCAGTTGCTCTGGATCTTTTATATTTCCTGTGATAATAAAGTTTCTGTGAGAGGCACTTCTTTAGTTTCTTCGAGAACCAATATGGGTATTTTGAATTAAATGATTTGATTTTGGGTACATGTGCTAGTATTTCTTCTTTGACCGAGTCCTGTAGGATGGACACAGCCATGTTTACATCTGTCGAGCTCAGTAGAGTGGACCAGTCTCTATTTATTAGTTTTATATACAGGTTTTCGTAGTCTTCACGCTTGTAATTTAGAATTTGTTTCTGTGCGCTTGTGCTGGGATGTTTATTTTCTATATAGGCTTTAATTTGCAGTGGTGGATGATAGTGGTCAATCGGGAGCAAAAAGCTTTGGTCGTTAGAAGTTACAATGTCTATGTTTCTAGTTAATATAAGATCCAGTGTGTTTCCTGAGCGGTTTTGGTATCTATTCATTTGTTGAATGTTTAATGCGCAGATGAATTCCATTACCGTTTCAGCTTTCGGCTTGACCATACCATTACAGTTGTTGAATGTCTGTGATTTCCAGTTGACACCGGGCAGGTTAAAGTCTCCCATCATGAGAATATTTGCTTTGCTCCCCGCTAACTTTGCTAGCAATTTGGCGAAATAATTCTTGTAGCACTCATGATTTAGGCTCGGAGCAAAATAATGGTTGCCAATTAGAGTGTTGGTTCCAGTGCCCCCTACTATTTCAATCCAGTTAGTTCCAGGTCCTTTCTTCTGGTTATTTTCAGAGTTTTGCTTCCTATGATCATTGCACCACCTCCTCTATTGCTGAGATTCTCGTTCTCTTTGCGATCCGCTCTAAAAGCTACCATATTATTAGGAATGAAGTCCGCACTAAAGTGTGTACTATTTAGGAATGTTTCTGTGAGACATATGATGTCAGTCTCGCATTCCAATAGATTAGGGTGTTAAGCTTGGTCCTCAGCCCTCTGACATTCTGATATTTAATATTCACATATTGTCTGAATCGTTTCTCCATTATGATAAGCAGAATATCTTTGATATCTATGTTCTGTATGTTCTGTGTTTCGGCTTCTATTGTATGTCGACATCGTCTTCGTGTACCACCGAATCAGTAGTGTCTGCAGATTTCCTTGTGTCGTTAAGGATAGCAATCAGCCCAGGGCTTTTGTTATTGTTATTGACCTCGTCCGACTTTTGAGGAGTTGTTTCGTCCAATATTTTGTCTTTGGCTCCATCGTACTTCCTGTTTTGGCGTAACCATCCCTTATATACCGAATAAACAGAGTTTACCGGCCAGGATTCTGGATTGTTGAGCAGCTCAAATTCGCTACTTCCCACCGCAACGTGATAGGAGGCATATGTTGGAAAGCGAGTTTTCAGTCTAGTAACGATTACAGTTTTTAAGGCATATTCGTCCACTAGCCAGTTTATAAATTCTTGTGTTGTGAGAGCCGGGTCTATGCGTGAAACAAAGAACGCTTTTTTCCTGATTATTTTCGTATTTTCTGGGAATGCCCTCACTATGGTAGATTCCTTTTTCCCAGTGGTTATGACTTTAGTCTTCTTTGGGCGATTGTTTTAGGCATCTGGTTGTTACTGGACTTAGGCTAATTACTAGATTTTGACAATAGATCTTTGGAGGCTGCTTCCTTGTAAGTTAGCATTGGAGATGTGTTGTTCCCTTCAGATAAGGCTTCTTCTACTTTCATGTCAATGAGGCTCATTTGCCCAGTTATGACAGAATTTTGAGTTTTCAGTTCCTTGAGTTCAGCCATTACGCCATCTAGTTTACCATTAACTTCTGGATGCACCATTAGCAAGGGGTCTTTAGGAGATGAACCGTTGTACAGTGATCCTTTTATACCCTTGAGACTTGTGGATATGGATTTGTTTTGCAACTTTAAATCCGAAACTTCGCAGCCAATAGTTTGCAGTGCATCCATGATTAAATTTTGTTTATCCGTGGTTGGTTGATCTGGTTGAGTCTCGAATGCACGATCCCTCAGTTCCTCTATTTTCTTTACAAGTTTTGGGTATTGCACACGGACAATGGATCCAAAATCTTTTGTCGTATTTTGATGAAACTCATTTTCGTCATTATGCTTCGCAAGTGAGCTCTCCCTCATACCTTCGAGTTCTGCCTTAATTTCAATGTTCTGTTCTGTGATAACTGCAACCTCCTTTCTCAATGAGGAGATTATCTCGATACTCTGGTTGTTTTCTTGGTCCAGTTGTGTGTTAGGAGTAGGCTTAAGTTTAGGATCATTGATTGTTGTAGGTGTAGTAATTGTCTGCCTAAGAAGCGTAACTTCCTCCATCAGTTGTTTATGTTCGATTTCCATAGCTTTGAGTCCTTGGACAAGATCCTTCATGGTTCTATTTTGGTCACATAATGCGTCACTTAGGCATTCCGGAATGAACTTAGTAAGAAAATTAACTACTGCTTTACCCGCGGGTTTAAGATCTGATTTTTCCTTAAGTGTTTTACCAGAGGTTGTGTTGATTATATGTGTTCTTGTTTTGGAGTTACTATAGGAGAGCGATGGTGTTCTTAGGTTACTTATTGGGATTTTCTTTATGTGCTTATGGTTCATGGACCCTTGAGTAGGTGCACTTAAGAGCGAAGTCTGAGCTGTGTTCTGGGGCAGTCACAGTACCTGATAGAGATGGGTCGCAATAGCCACAAGTAAAGTCACTGTAATCTACATATGCGTGCTCAAGGCAGCCTGTATGAACCCTAAAGACACACTTTGTACATTTGATACTTTCCTGTCTACCAAAGACCTTATCATTACAAATTGGGCAAGAATGTTTATATGGAGCCATACTGTTATTCATCACCAGAAGGATTGCTTAGAATTTTAAATTTTACTATACCAAACGAAAAACTAAGGAGGGTCCAAAACCTTCCTTTATTCCAGGTGCTTCCAGGACACGGCAGGATACGTTGGCAATTTGCGCGGCACGGTGCCCGTAGAGTGGGCCTTGGTCCAGGTATAACTTTAAAATTTGATAGACTGATAATCTAACCGTAGTCCGCGGATTCGAAAGATAATAATAATAATAATTCAATTTAATTCAATTCACTGTTTATTACCTCTATATAACAACGTGCTTTCGCACTTTTCACAGATATACAGAGTGTTACATTAGATTTAGATTGACGTCATATATTAATTAAACATTTTATAAAACGAGATAAAGAGATAAAAACATGTATACAGGAGTAACTTAAAAATCAAATAAAATATAAGATAAATAAGTACAATAGCAAATATACTATGCATCTGTCAATTCTTTTGTAAATAATTAAAAGTAATTACATAACAATTTTCAAATTTATTCCGATTGACTCTTAATTAAAATGGATTTTAAATTAGTCTCAAATTTTTTGGTTTTATAAGAAAAAAAATCTAGCTCCTGACAGTATTTATTGGCAGTTTGCTGGGCTCTTTTAATTGTGTGGAGTCTAGGTTTGTTAGGAATATAGAATAGGTCTTTATTCCTTGTCTGTTTATTATTTACTTTCAAGTTTAAGGGAGAAGTGCATTCTATGCATCTAATTTTGTTACTGAAGATATTATATAAAAACATTATTTCTGTGTATTTTAATCTATATTCTATAGTAAGAATATTATACATCTGTAACATGTTTAAGTCATTGTATGTATCGTTTTTAAGAAAATATCGATTCAACAATTGTATAAATTTCCGCTGTAGCCTCTCCATTTTCAAAATTACACTATTTGAACTTCTACCCCATAATAAAGAGCAATATTCTATTTTTGGCCGAACTACAGTGAGATACAATTTCGTGAAAACAGAGATTTCTGGATATTCTAAGAATAAACGTTGTAAGCTACTTGATACTGTTGCTTCTACATGTTGACTGAAGTACAATTTTTTGTCGAGAAGGCAACCCAAATCTTTTTTATCGTGGTTCTCTCTATTAAAACGTCGTCAATTTTATATTGATATTTGATTATAATGGTTTTCCTGGAACATTTTGCTATATAGGTTTTTAATGCGTTTAGGGGCATTTCGTTGTTTTTACCCCAATTTCTGATTGTAATGAATGTTTCTTCCAATTCTTGACAGTAATTTACGGTGTTTATTTCTCGGAAGGACTTGTTATCGTCAGCAAATGCTCTTACATGAACTTTCACGCTTAAATTATTGTACAAATTATTTATTAATATTAAAAATAATAGTAGTAGTGGTACTCCCCGCTTTGTCTTATAAATGACGTCCATAAGCTCACCATTCATTTTGATTATGTTGTTTCTATCGGTAAGGTAACTACTGAGCCACTTTAAATGTGTACCCCCTAATCCATACCATTCCATTTTTTTAATAAAATTCATTCTGTCAAACGCTTTTGAGAGGTCCATAGCGTCTACTTGTTTTTATTTTTCTATTCGTGGAGCAACGTAGTTCAGAAAGGTGACTAGGTCTGATGTCATGGAACGTTCATTGCAAAAGCCATGCTACGAGTGCAGGTTTGAACCAGGCATTAATAAACTTGTACATAACTATTTAAAATACTTTTGAGAAAACCGAAATAATAGAAATTGGCCGATAATTTATAACATCGCTATTTGCGTCTTTTTAAAGATCGGAATTATTATGTTTCCATGCTACAGGGAACTGCCCACTTGGGATGGATAGGTTAAAGATGTACGTCAGTAATGGTGTGAATACTTCCTTACATTCTTTTAGTATGAAGGCTGGAATATTGTCTATTCCGGTTGATTTTTTCGGCTTTAATTTTTGTATCGCTTCATGGACCTCATTGTGCGTAATACATAGGTTATGGTGGAGCCTCCGAAATGAACTAGGCCCATGCATGTCAAATTTTATGTGGGGAAATATCCAGTTTGTTAAGGAAAATATTTTCACCATATATGTGTACGAGAAGGCGCTTTTTTTCGGGACAGGGGTCATCCTTAAATTATCGTTGATATTTTTAGGGGTCAGTCATAAAAGTTTTATGACAGAGAAAAGTTTTATCCTAAAATTAACGTAAATGTTTTTAGGGCTATTCACTTTTTACTGAATCTTTTGGTTAGATTGTATGGATGAGAACAAAATTAATTATTTTATTTTAGAATTGTTATTTTTAATAAAACGAAACTTCTTGAAGTTGAATAATCAGTTATATTTTTACACTCCGCTTATGTGAATTTCAGAATTTGAGCCATTGTTCAATTCCTTTCCCATCTTGTTAATACTGTATTGTAAACAGTTTGGAACCAGTCAAAAAACCATGATTCTTTAAATAAAATTAGATGTTAAATTATTTCAATTAAAATAATTCAGTAAGAGTAATAAAAATGTATACTTACAATCCGCGACCTTGGCCCAAATACTTAAGCAGTCGACAGGGTCATGGGGTTGAACTTTGTTTATTTTACGGTCAAATAAGCGTCCCCAAGCGTGAAACCACGGTGAACTCAATTGGTTAAAAAATATTCTCGCTTCGCGACACGCATGGGCCTAGTTCATTTGGGGGGCACCGGTTATGGAGTGGATCGCATGAAATTAGGCCAGTTGGTATGGACGTGTCTTCGATGCTACAGGTATTATATGTATCTCCCGATTTTTCAAAGGACACGTTGGACGTTACTTTTTCTTTTTAGCCACATCGTATGATGTACATCTACGATGAGGCTCTTAGTTTGACCTGCCCTCTTGTTCTTGTAGTAGGGGTGTCACAGTCCTACCTTTGGCAGTATCAAATTTTTCGTTTGTCATTTTTGAACGTCGAGAGAAAATATTTTCTTTTTAGTTAACGTTACAGTTCACAGGTGGAGTTTTAAACTTAATACAGGGAAGCAATTATTTTTTTAACTTTCCTTCCTCCACGGAGAATCGAACCACGGACCTTTCACTTGCCAGCCCAGTACTATACAGTCTCGCCTAAAATCGCTGGTTAAGAAACGGTCTCGAATAAAGCGCTATACTCGGAGAGAGAGGTTTGTCACAGGCACGTTCCCCCCCCCTCTCTCTCTCTCTCTCTCTCTCTCTCTCTCTCTCTCTCTCTCTCTCTCTCTCTCTCTCTATCTCTTCAACTAGGAGTCATGATCTTATCCGAGGCCAGGAGATATAACTTCGCGGTTGGAGAGGCAAAAGTACATTAAATAAATTTTTACCGACTGGGCAGAAGTTTTTATCACTGTTTAGGGTAGTGCATAGAGGGGCTATTCACTCTAATTTTATGCACGGTAAATCATTTAAGCATTGTAAAAGATAGCGCTACTAGTAATGGTAAAGTGGGGGTTCTACATAACGGGGTGCAAAAATCCCATGTTAAACCTATGGGGTTTTCACCTCGACGGTTTTTACCGGATAATCTATGCCGTTGATTGTTCGTCATTCGCCGGAAGAAGCCGTTTAGTTCTTCCCGTCAAAGGGGTTATGCTTAAGATAGGACGGGAGAGGTTTCACATTATCGCGGCTACACTCGACGGACGATTCAATTTTGAGGTTCTATAGATTAACGTGTTAGGTATAGGCTTTCATTAGATGGACCGTGCCGTCGATGGCTCGTTTAGTTTCCCCATGATTAGGCTTAAGAAATAGGACGGGAGGTGTTGCTCTTTAACGCGGCTACGCTCGACGGTCGATTCAATTTTGAGGTATTCTATATATTAACATGCGGTTTCAGGCTTAGCTGGTATGAGTTATTTTACCGGAAATATTAACGAAGGTATTCTTCAAGTTTGGTTTACGTTGTTAATCTAAGTAAACAAGATTATAATATTATAGTTGTTTTTAATAGAAAATCAAGATAGAATGAAAATAAATCTTTATTCCAAATTCCAATAAAACATATTCCACATTTTTATTTTCCTGATGAACCAAAGCCGTCAGCCCCTCTAACCGTCTTTTCCAGCGTCTAAAGTAAGCCAAAACGGTAAGTCGATTTCATACATATATAAGAAATTGTAGTAAGCATACTTGGCAAACCTCTACGTCAGGTTTTACTATGAGCTCGTAAATTAGCTGAGCTATCGTATCTCCTCTCTCGACAGTGAACATTACATTTGAATGGTTGAATAATATAACAGCTACATTGCCGGTGAAATCACGGTCTATAACTCCGCCTCCAACCGAAATAGACTTTTTTAAGGCTAGTCCCGATCTCCCGGCTGGAAAAGTTTTATTTATAAATATATAATCATACAAATACGAAATAGTGCATGTACATTCCAATGCGACCATAACAATTTTCAGGAACACATATTTGGAGGTCTGTTTCGATCATCCCCGTTGAAAATGGAGGAATAACGACATTATGCGCGCTGTAAAGATCTAGCCCAGCAGAATTAATCGATCCCCTTGTAGGAATATAAGCTTCGGGTGAAAGTTTAACTACTTTTAGGGTATTCATTTTAGAAATTAAAACTGTTTACTAGACGTTAAAAACCCACAAGCGCGACTTGACAAATAGTTAACGCGTTAATAGAGTAATGATGAGAGAACTTATTTATACTCTTTATATCCACTTAATAAAACACACAAATTTTCGATGATTTTTCGTCATTCGCCTGAAGAAGCCGTTTATATCTTCCCGTCAAAGTGATTATGCTTAAGATAGGCCGGGAGAGGTTTCTCTTTAACGCGGCTACACTCGACGGACGATTCAATTTTGAAGTATTCTATAGATTAACATGTGGTGTTCAGGCTTATTTTCCTTTATACCCAGCTTTCTCATTGCTATTGACGAGAGAGAATACGGTTATTCAGTTCATCTCGATCGCACAGTTTCTCCGAGATTTTCAACACCTCATTTTCATTATGGAAAGTAAAGATTTCATCGTCATGGGTTACAAAATAGGGTATATTATCCCCTCGAAAGATTAAGCTTACTCTTAATTACTTAAGTGAACAAAACCGCTGGTATAAAAGGGGTGAGTTTCAAGTCGTATTCATTGTACCAACGATATTGAACGATTCAAGATGGTGATTTCGCCTGGGAAGAGATGCGTCCTAGAGGCTAGTTTTTTTCGAGCTAATAACGAGTATGTAATAAAAGAATTAGCGTACGGGTGAAAACGGTACGTTCGTTTTCAAACCACCGTTCCCATTCGGCGAACTAAGCTTGAAGGACCGACGATTAAATGGTTGGGTTTCGCGGAATATTTGCGCTCTCAGTTGGAACGATGGAGGATACGTATTCGAGGACTTTACCAACATTTTAAGTGAGCTATCTGGGAAAGCTGATATCTTTTGGACGAAAGGGTTAGAGAAGTCTATCTTCCTCTCGAAATCCATTGGTGGCACCATGGGAAATGCCGAGACTCTCGGCTGCCCTAAATTAAGCGGTCCTTCAAAAGAACCTCTGCCATCGAACTGTATTTTCCATAGAAATTCAGATTACTGTTGTCTTTCTAAAGCTTTCAGATCAAATTTGTGGTTGAAAAAATTTAGTGCCGACATTTATTTTGAAAATAAAAATTAAATTCAAACTTGAGTGTTTTATTACGTGGTGTGGATAGAATTGGTATAAATAACGTTTCAGATTTACGGAAAGTATCATTCTAACTCGACCCGTCAGGAAGCATCATTATAAAGTAAATAGGGATTAACCATGGAGTCTAACAAGCCCACCATCTGTAGAATTATCTACACTGCTACATTAGGGTTAATAGCCCCCAATTTATTATTAACATTTAAAATATTCGAGACTATCATCCGCAAATATCATCAATCATGGCATAATGGAATTTTTCTGGACGAACCCGCATGTCAGATACGAGTTGATCTTCCTTACTACGCAAATCTAGGAAACATCCGAAAAAATGGACTGAGAAGGAGCCAGGAGTACATTACAGTAAGTTAATTTTCCGAAACTGTTATACGTTACTACTATTTCTATTTGTATTTATTTGTTTTTCTTATTTCTATAGGTGGAGAAAATCCCCTTGCCGGTGGACGGGGAGACGGAAATGGCGGACATCCTCAACTTCCTCGGTATAGAAGTTGCCGCCCCGAATGACGGTGGGTGGACATCGCTTGAACCGACAATCACACCTTGTCTAACGGTGGAAGATGTAAATCCACCCATCTTACCCAGCACCACCACAACCTTCGAGTCACCCCCATCATCTTTTGATATAAACCACCGAAAAAGGACTAAGGTGACAGGGTTGGCTGAACCTAAAAAAAGAAAAAACAAACCCATCGTCGAGACACCTCAACTTCAGCGGCAGATAGATCTAGATGAGATCTTCCAATCATTGGTGCTCCCATCATTTGATTTTACAAATACATGGAAATTTTAAAACAATAAAAGAAAAATCTTCAAGTTCCATTTCAATTTGTACTTCTATTTTTAGGCCTACATTTCTAGCTCCGAGATTAGATTGTAGGCATTTAGTTTGTATGTCAATTTCAATTACACTTCTATAAAAATTTTCTTAATTCACATTTTTACCTACGGATTAGATTGTGGGAAATGGAGTGTTCTTTTGATGGGGTGAATTCAAGTTTTAAGAAAAACGTGGCTGGTATATAAACCAGGAATAACCATAATTATTTCATTCTGAGGTTCAATCTAGTAAGCTAAGTAATTGTTTTATTCTGGGCTTCAATCTAGTAAGACAAATAATAATTTAAAACTATGTTTTCGCAGTGGCGCCACCAGGATTTTTTTACAGATAGGCTAAGGAAGATTTGGGGGGGCCCCTTATAAAATTTCAAGAGAAAAATTTAGTTGCACAGCATCGATAATATTAAATTAACAACTATTTTATCATATTATTCATATAGAGAAGTTTAATATATTAAAGTTCAGTATTATAGAAAATAGATATATAATTATATAAACTATAGTTTGCGAAAATAATAAAAACACGGAGTCGGAGAGGGGGATTTTCAGTTAAGCCCCCTATGAGGTCACTGTGCACTGTCGATGTGGTGAGGAAAAGAGAAATCGGTTTACCAAAAGTAGTCTGCCCTCGAAGTTTTATGCGACCAGAAGGAACGGAAGAGAAGAAGATTAGGTAAAGAGCGCGAAACAAACAAGATGACCCAAGGGCTGGGCTCATAATTTTAGCCAAATCGTAACGAATAAAACATTTCAGTGAATAGCCCCTCGATGCGCTACCTTTAAGTGCGATATAATGAGTACTAGTAATCCTAACTTCAATTCATTTTCTTCTGTTATAATTATAATAGTGCGACACAAATAGGAAACTTGCGCACCCTTTAACGGTGCAAAAATGATTAATCGTAACGCGCAAGTTAACCCTTAATTGAAATACTGAAAATCAGACTTATTGGTCAATCGATGCGCTATCTTTAACTGTGCTAAAATGATTGCTCGTAATCTGTACATCAATAATTTACCTTCTTTTGTAAATGTAATGGTGCAACACAAACAGAAAACTTGAGTGAGTAGCCCCCACAGTAACGCATACCTAAACCTTAATTGAAGTACAGAAAATGCTTTAGCCCCTCGTTTCCCTGACCTAAAAATAATTACCTGGGCCGTAATCCTTACGTTCATAATGACTTATGTTAAAATTGTAATACACTATATCTATCTATATCTATATAAATCAAAGTCCTGACTGACTGATTGACTGACTGACTGACTGACTGACTGATAATCAACGCCCAGCCCAAATCGCTTCGCTAGAAGGCTGAAAATTTGCAGGAACGTTACTCATACGTAGTAGGCGCGTACTAAGAAAGATCTTTCCAATCCGCCGCCATCTTAAAAAATGGCGCCCAAAAATGTAAAAAAATCTCAATGCAACAAATTCCGCGCTTTTCAACCGATTTTGTAAACATTTAGTACACTGCTTTCCTTTAACCTATAGGCGGGCAGAATGGTCTTTTGAGTTCGATTTGTTGCCATCTTTTTAAATGGCGGCCCTAAACTTAAAAACCCTTCTGTATAAAATAATGTCCAGGTGAAAAGAAATAAAAAATGTCCCGACAGGCTGACGGGCAACACCGAGTGCCTTTGCTCCTAGGGTGCTACAAAAAAATTGGTCATCAGTAAAATCTGCCCATTCTTTATATCATTTTGATGAAGTTCTTATTATACGCGAGCGACGCCGCGAGTAACAGCTAGTTAAATATTTAAAGATGCTATATACTTCCTTTTGGTTTTAAAATTATTTTCGCTTACTAGAGAAATACACGTAAATTCCGGGATCGTGATAAACACCGCCTTAAGACCATTCAAAAAAATATACCATCAGTATATACTTGCTTTTGCATTTAAAGCTAACCTCGATTTCCTTGAATGTTTAAATAGAGGAGCGGGATTGAATGTGTGAAATCCTCATAGTCGACGGGTGAGAAAAATTTTAAAGGAAGAGTTTATCACATTCCATTATATTAAGGCAATCTAATAATCGTTTCTTTCGCTTTAGATATATCGAGAAAACGTAAAACACAATTCACAATCATTAACCTCACTTGTACAATTAAGTGAAATGCTTAAACTTACTATTACAATCCCCATCCATGTAGAAAAGGAACGAAAAATATCACCTCACCACAATCCTGTTTCATTCACTGTCCCTTCAATGACGAACAAAAAATTTTACACTACTACAACTACTACAAGAAAGACAAAAGGGCAGATCAAACTATAAGAGCCTCATCGTTGATGTACATCATACTATGTGGCTAAAAATCAAAAAGCGAGATGACTTTCTGGCTAGTTAAAAACTTTTAACACGAAAATGTTAACCCGCTTCCCATTTTGTAGAGTATTGTAAAAATCAGATGCCAAAAGGTTCATCATCCGTGTGAAACTGTGTCTAAAGTAAATTGCCTTGTAGGCCTACATCAAAATATTGTAATAATGGTATCTTTAATATTATGGGAACCTAATTTCGGGGCCCCTTTGAAATTTACGGGTAGGCTGTAGCCTACCCAGCCTACCCCCTGGCGGCGCCACTGTGTTTTCGTGTGACGTATGTTCTAAACAATTTAAAGGAAAATATACGTTAACGAGACATACTCGCGAACAGCATGATGGGGTGAAATATACTTGTGATATGTGCGGGGTAAGTTTCGCGCGTGTAGGAAATCTGAGGCTTCATTCTCGTATACACTATGCAGAACTGAAGGAATCATCGGGTGAAACGTCTACCTCCGCCGAGGATGCTTTTTCCGACGGTGCCGAGGAGATGTTAGCCCTTGGTGATGCGGTTCTTAGTGCTCGATATACTCCTAAAGATTGTCAAACTGACTTCGAACTTTTTATCACGCCACTTATCCTTAGTTTGATTAAGTATTTGAGTGGACAGTTACTAAAAAGAAAAGGGATAAAGTGGAATATTTTAATTCGAATTCGCTATGCTAAAGTTCTGAACAACGGTGATGAAGTTGAATACATTCCGTACATCCGAAGTAAAACGCAAACGACTCTATTAGCAGACCAGTTTCAAAATCAGATGGACGAATGTGTACAACAAATTACGCATCAAATGCATGAATTCCAGGAATTAGGAAGGAATTGGGTTATCGACCGTATTTTGTATCTCCAAGTGGATGTTATAAAGTATTTACCCCTAGTCGGCGGATCCTATATAAGAACCCCCGATAGAATTCGTGATACAAATAGCGTGCTCAATATAAAGTCTGACGATGTAATGTGTTTTAAGTGGGCATGCTTAGCCCACCTTCATCCGGTCGATCAAAACGCGAATCAAGTTTCAAAGTATAAACAGTACGTGAATGAACTAAACTGCTCGGACATTACTTTTCCCTTCACACTCAACTCTCACAACTTAAAGAAATTTGAGGTGAAAAACAGTCTCTCGAATAACGTGTATGCCTGGGAGACGGAAGTTTTTCCTCTCTATATTAGCGATGAGAGCGTGATCGAAGAAAGGGAAATCGACCTTCTTCTTTTATCTGACGGTGAAAAAAAACATTATTGCCTCATCCGAAGTCTCAGTAGACTTCTGTCCCACTTCACATCTCACAAAAGTCGCATTCACGTGTGTAGACGATGTCTTCACAGATTTTCGGGGCTGAACGCGAAACGAAATCACACCGAGCACGTTAAAAATTGCTCAATCCATGATCCGCAAAGAATTAAAATGCCTCACAAAAACCCCGTCCTATCTTTTGACAAGTTTGCTCTTAGACCCGGATATGCATCTATTCATTGGTAATTTATTTGAATATGTTTTCAAAACTTTTCATTTATGATATTTACAAATTTCCACGTTAAGAAAGGGGTATACGTGGCGGTGTGAGTCTAATTTCCAACCGTTTTGCCGAGGCTAATAACAAGGATTTGCCGAACTACGATCCATCCAAGCCTAGTAACTACATCGTATATCTCGACCTAAATAATTTATACGGTAATTTATGGATTATTAATAAGCTAAAATGTTCTTATAATCTTATTTTCATTGTTTACAATAGGTACCGTTATGAAGGACTATTTACCCATGAATAACTTCAATTGGATTGATGAGGACAGCGATATTTTAGCTGATAGCAAGACGCCCGATCTTCTGTCTTATACCGAGAAGACCATTCTGAACACGCCAGACGATTCACCCCACGGATTCATTCTCGAGGTGGATTTGGAATACCCCAAGGAATTACACCGTTCCCATAATTGCTATCCGCTAGCACCAGAGACGAGGGAAATAACCACCGATGAGTTTTCCTCATACTATAAATCATTGATGGAAAAGAATGGTCTCCCCCTGAAAGACACTCTACCTAAACTCGTACCTAGTCTGGATAACAAATGCAACTACGTCATACACTATAGGAATCTAAAATATTACCTTTCGAAGGGTCTAAAATTAACCAGAGTACATAAAATATTATGGTTTAACCAAGGCCCTTGGTTAAGCCCTTACATAGATTTCAATATGGAGAAACGGAAAAACGCTACTAATTCATTCCAGCGCGACTATTTTAAACTGATGAACAATAGGTACCAAAAGGCTAATCAATATTCATTATCTTTGTTATTAATTGGACGTCTAACAGCGTTTTCGGTAAGACCATGGAAAATCTACGGAATCGAATAGATTTCCATCTCGTACAAACCGAGGAAAGAGCGGTTAAAAAGGCATCATCACCAGCCTTCCAAAAATTCATTACGTATCATAATGAATTGGTCGGAATCCAGATGGTTAAGAAAACTTTAACCCTAAATCGACCCATCTACACTGGCTTCTCAATATTAGATCTTTCCAAATTATTTCTATATCGATTTCACTACGATTTTAATAGAGAGAAATACGGGGATAAGGCCATTCTTCAATTTACTGATACTGGTTTGTTTATTTATCTTAAATCTCCCCCCTCCTAACCCCACTAACTTTATCTTCAATTCATAGATAGCTTAATGTACGACATAAAGACCTTAGACGTATACGCTGACTTTAAGGAGCACGCAGATCGGTTTGATTTCTCCGGTTATCCGAAATCGCACCCTCTTTTCAGCGATGTGAATAAGAAGGTCCTGGGTAAGATGAAAGATGAGATGGATGGAGTGATAATAAAGGGTAATATTTCCGAAAAAATTATTTTCTTAATCATGTTTACACCTCTACCCTTATAAGAATTTGTAGGGTTAAGACCTAAGCTTTATTCTATTCTATCCGAAAACGGTGAAAAGAAAACCGCAAAAGGAATCTGTCGCCGCGTCGTCAAACGATCAATTCATCATGCTGATTATCGGAAATGTTTAATTGGCGAAGAAGAAACGATGTACAGTATGAAAATTATTGTGAGCACTAAACACAATCTGCGTACAGTTCACCAAACCAAAAAGGCGTTATCCGCTTGTGATAACAAAAAGTATATCCTCCCAGGAGGAGTGCGCACCCTGGCATATAGGCATTTCTTTATCGAAAAATTTAACCAAAAATGTAAAGAATTAAATATAAAACCGTGATAAACTTGAAATTATAATTTTATTGAAAATGTTTTATACATAAATTATTTTATCATATTATCGCTGGCGTTTTTATCCGTAGAAAACCTAGATATAGTGAATGTAATATAGGCGTGCTCTAGAGTCAGAAGATGACCACGAAATTTGAAAATAAACTTTATTTTGAAAAATTGCTTAAATATGTTACACTTTAGATATGATTCATAGTCCTTTTAAGTCTTATTATATACACTTTAGATAAGACTCATACTCCTTTTCAGTCTTATTATATACACTTTAGATATGATTCATACTCTTTTTCAGTCTTATTATATGATTATTGAAGCGCTTCGCGATCTTCAGATCATTTTGTGGCTGCCTCCGGGAAAACCCATCCAAAAAGCTTTTCGTACTTTTCTTCGAACTTCTATGTAAAATATACAAGGCACTGTATTGACCGCAAACTTTACTATCTAGACTTTGTAGCTGTCTCCCCCCATATGACCATTTCTTACAATGTTCCAATAAAAATAATCTTACACTAGGTATAAAATATGGTGGTAAGCCGTAGCTATCGAAATAATAACCGACACGTAGGGCGTCTATATAGATGGAAACCCAGTGCGACCCCCTTCTATTGTGCTAGTCAAAGTTTATGATGAGAGACATGGGATATTGGGAAACCTTATGAGGTAGCCCAAAAAACTCGGGGTTTTTGATAGGGCGTAATTTAAATCTACTGTGTTTGTTGCTGACATTAATAATCGACAATCACGTTTCTATTTTTATCAACTTGAATTAAGCTTTGAAACTCGACGTAAACGATGCAAACAACAGCTTCGGGTAAGGCGGTCGCAAAACCTAGATCCAATCGTAATTGACCTTGTTTAACAATATTCCAGAAGTTGGAATCACTAGCCGAAATATCAGGGGTTAAATCGAAGGCATATAAGGTGTACCCGTTAGCGTACTCGAAAGGGGATATATCGTTACCGTCGTCCTTATAATGAATATTACACCCTGAAAACAAGGTGTGGTACTCTCTCATAAACATTTTTTAGTAAAATTCGGTGTTAAGGCTTTAGAAGGTATCTGATCGTTATCCACATACAAAGCTAAATGATTCAAATTGTAATTTTTAAAGTTAAAGGGGTTATGGGTGTAGCTACCCTTAAACGCCTTGTTGGAAACTAGACCGATTATGACGCGAGTAGGGAAGGCACCTAGATATATATTGTCGAAACTCTGACTCTGCGTGTACGCTGACAAAGTTTTCGTTTTTATCTCGGTACGCGTAAAATTATACTGGGCAGCACCTCTAGCGAGAGCAGCTACATGCGCCAATAATATTTTAGGTGCCAGTTTAACCTTGCGTACATTTATCCCATCTTCTTTAAGCAATATTTTGCAACCCTTGAGGGTCGCGGTCTCTTTAAACATCAGCACAAATTCGTCTTTGTTTCTCGAGAAGCTCATTTTAACATCCATAGCATTCACCAGATATTCGGGTATATTAAACACATCGCTAAATACGGGACAGTAAAATTCGATATCCACAGATTTTTCGACGGCTTTCTTTCTGACAAGGAAACCGCTGCCGGTTAGATCATCCATCTTACCCGCCTCGTCTTTAGCCCAACCAGCGCAAGACAAATGCGTGTTTTTAGCGGCTAGTCCATAGTTTAGAAGGGATTCGATGTAAGCGCGAAATGAGTAGTTGTTTGCCGCCGGCGTTACGAGGGTGGAACCAAAATAGATTTCACAATTTCGCCATAAGGAGTGAGCCGCGTTATTTACGAGAGCCACCACAGCGTCGTCCGGTAGAATCCCGCCGTCATCTTTGGTCACACTTAACCGGGTGTAATGCATTGTTTGGGCTAAATCCATGTAATAATCCCCGTTTCCGGGAATGTGGTATTCGACGGTAGAGCTGTCATTGAGCGCTGATAGAGGTTTATACCAGGTCCATTGTCCGTGTTCTATACTTGTCTGGGTAGGTGTTGAAGGAAAAATATCGAGTTAACTCTTCAAGGCTTGAACGGAGAGCATTTTTATCGCGAGAAAATGTCGCGTGGTTTCTTCTTTGCTCCCTTGAGAGTAACTGACAGTCTTTTCAGCTTGAGCCTCTTTATAACGCCCGACCCTTTCTGAGGGTTGATGATATTGTCCATAGTCTCGTTAAATCGACGCTTGGCAGCCGATTTTATATTCTGTCCTTCGGCTACATCGCCTAATATTTTATACCCCGTCGTAGCGGCTTTAACACCTAGATATTTAGCGCCTTTAACTAATAACGGTCCGGCCCATCTAAACAAGCCCTTGAGCAAGCCCCCTACCCCGTGGCCTTTTTGATGTGGTCTACCAGAAAAAACGCTCGAAACTCCTCCACCCACCTGGTCAAGGTAATACGACCGGTACTCGCAACGATGACCTAAGACGTCTGGTTTGGGCATGGTCTAAAATGTAGTTTACAGGTTGTCTGTCCGAACTCGAATGCCGTCGGTTGACCTAAACTCGTTCTTATATCTATTTCTAACGTCTCGAAATAACGTTTAGCAACTTTAACATAGTGAGGTGAATCGAACGTTTTAGTGACTATAGAGCCATGGGGTTTATCTTCAACACCGACAATACGAAGTAATGGCGCTATCGTATCGCCTACTAGTTCATTGCTTACTATATCGGAATAGACAAATAGCTGATCCGGTATAAAGTAATTTAATCTGGCGGGCACGTCGCTTCTTAAATTTATCTCAGATTGATCGAGAGGGCAAATAAGGGGCATAAGATCCTCGTTATAACCTAGGAGTTTAGATAGGACCGGGGAAAAGGCTATCGACGTGTTACGTCTTACAAATACAACCACGTGATTGGTGAGGGGGTCGCTGATAAAAGAAAACCGAGATGCGTATTCCCACGACTCGAGGCTGCGGTACAGCTGTTTCAATAACACGGGTAAACTGATATAATAACCGCCGGGTATGGTGAATATATCCCCTATGGGGGTGGGGTTTTCTACGGTATCAACATAATTCACTACACCACGATTCTTAAAAACAGTTCTGGAACTAGGATCGGTAGCTTGAGGATGAGCCGTCGGTTCTTTTGGAGATATTTCAGTAACCGTTAACTGCATGTAACCTTTGCCTTCCTTAACATTATGAAAGGATACTGGATATATTATCTCAACTAGAGCAACCTCCCAATGCCCCCCCTCCAATTGTATACATTTTGATAGTTTGGTTGAGTAGCAGGCTGTGGTATTTTCGTAAATTTGCATACTAGCGTTGCTAGGAAGCGTTAGGTAGAAGGGAGACTGCATATTGAGCATAAATCCAACTAGACATGGACTCCGGGTATCCCAACCACTTTACAACAATCTCCCTTTGTTTGTTTCGAGTACGTCGACGTAAAACCTTCTCGATCCTGTACGTTATGGGTTTATCTATCGACTGGAGCTCCCTAGCATAAAACACGCCTTTTATAGGATTTTCATCTAAATCTTCCAATCTGAATACTGGTGGGTATCGGTCTATTTTCCCAATAATCTTAAAAACTTCCATTGTAAAGTTATGTTCATACCTTTCTCGAAAACCATCTTGTTACGAGAAATTCTAACGTAGTCCCCGACTTTTAAATCTATCGTATTAATACTCGCGACTTTCTGTTTAAAGTATTTTGCGTAGATAGTGTCAAAAACTTGATGTGCGTTAGTTCCCGTAACCTCTGAGGGAGCAATTTTTATGGTTGAGTGGATGGAATTATTATATGCCTGAACCAAAGCCGACAATACATCCACATATCTCTTGGTATTGTTGTGCGTAAAGTACCTATACATACGTCCCTTTAAAGTTTGATTAAAGCGTTCTACTAGACAAGCCTTTATATCGTCGTTCCCGGTAGTGAAAAATGCCACCCCTTTCTCCTTTAAATAGGTCTGAAAAAGCTTATTCTTAAACTCTGTCCCTTTATCCGTCTGTAACTTTGATGCTAGTGTATCCTTAAATATTGACTCGAATGCGGATACCATCTCTACCCCAGTTTTTGTTTTCATGGGTATTGCCCACGACTTTCTACTGAAACAATCAATCACTGTTAAAATATAATTATAACCATCGTTATATTTAGCTAAGGCTCGCATATCATTTAAATCCGCCTGGTATTGCTCGTCTATATGGTGAACCATAACCTTGTTACGTTTAAACTTTCTAAAAACCTTTTTGTGTAAAGTATAAGAATCCCTACCCTTTAACCAATCTAACACTTGTTGTCTGGAGACCCCCGAGGGTTTCGCTGCCAAGTATAACTTTTCCATCCCTCCATAACTGGCTTCGTGAGATGGATTAAAATAAATTCCTTCTAGGATTTCGGAGACATTTTGTAGGGGAGCCATGGGGCTCCTATCAGTCCAACCTTTTTAATCTTTTTCACCGTAGTCTTTTTCTTAGTGGGGGATTTGGAGATAGCAGATAACGGGTTATTTGCAAGAAGTAGCCGAGTTTTTTTTACCGATGATGTTCGATTATGCGGTTGGAACCACTGTGGAGCATGTTGAGCTAGCAAGTTCGTTACGGCGTAAAATCCTCTCAGTTTGGTGTTTGAGTGCGATGTAGGTCTGACAAATTCTAAAACAATATCCCTAATATCCGATCCTGGCACTATAGAATTTATAACAACTACTTCTCCGTTAGCTAACCACCTAAGCTGACCAGGGATATTTTCAATATGATCAACTAACTTCTGAACACGGGCTATTTACTTAAGAGGAATATCATCCATCCACGCTACGTTTAAACTCGATCTAGGGTTGTTCTCTAACAATATCTGCTTCGGTTGCTTGGCTATAGTATGTAGATTAGTGAACCGTTGTAGAGTCTGCTCGTACAGACGCCATTTTGAACTATCATCCAAATCCTTTCGAACTAGAATAGAATTCATATCACCGTCTAAAGCCGTTACCACCTGCTTTTGAGGGTGGGGGAAGGGATCATCTTTGAGCGTCTCGCTAGGGACGAGTAACATTTTCTGCTGTAACTGCATAATTATGAATTATTTCCGGCTATCGCGCTGATAATCGTAGAAACGAGGGGGAAGAGGAACGAGAAAAATCCACACCCGTCTTGAACTAGAATGGCGCGTTTACGTTTCCAGGATAGTTTTTTACTGGCAATCTTCCTTAGTTTCCCCGAATGTTTGGCTAACCGAGCTTTTTGAGACTCGTTTAATTTTACTTTTCCTTGTAATGTATTATGTACACACTCTGATATGGCGTCGATTAATGATTTCTTGGCACTTTTCAGTAAAATTCGCCTCTGACCACGTTTCGATTTAGCTAAGACAGAGAGCAAATCTTTTTGCGAGTTAACAGCGTAAGTCATTCTTGTAGAATGTCGCATCGTTGGAGAGGCTTTCTAATTTATACCCTGGGGACGTACGCGACACCCGACTCGTGAGGAAATACTCCGGTTCTAACTCGGTGGTTCTCCGGACATCGCTGATTCATATCAAGTAGTAGATAACCGAAGGGGCTACTCGTCGCGTCTCGATAGGCGTCGACAACGAAACGCCAGTTTTCAGGGAGCATCTGTCTGGCAATTGTACTCAATTGTTATTTATCACGAGGCGACTTCATGAGTATGATATAGTGCGCATTCAAAGAAATATCTCAAGAGTCTTTAGATTGGTGAAATAAGTTTTGAGAGATGAAAATTACGCTAAGATTTCTGTGATGACTACCTTTAGTAAATAGGGAACCGATCTGCCCCTTGTTTTCAGACATTAGATCGTCGAATATAAGGAGACAGGGTTTACTATCGTTATATTCAGTTAAATTTGGTAATCCCTCCTTGAAAATAACTTTGCCTTTCAATTTATCAAAAAACGGCTGCCATTCTCCGTAAAACCAATGAATCTCACTAAATTTTGGTGAGAACATTACATCCTGATACTCAATTAGTTTGAGAACCAGTTGAGTCTTACCAGATTGGGATGGACCAGCCAAGAGGGCGTTAAATGTGTGATAGAATGGATACATAACCGGATCTTTCAACTCTTAACGAATAAATGAGCGAAGTCAACGGATATTCACCTATACAAACCCCTCTGGTATAGCAATTTCTAAACGTTCGATATTATGACGGTTTCTGATAACCTAAACCATCGTTTAAGTAGTTAGTTTAATTTTATCGCCATAGAAGCGATCATCTAGCTCTGAAAAACTCTACCGAAATCGATCATTTGCGAAATGAATTTCCTATAGGATTAACCCTATTTTATGAAGATGTTCTCATCTGAAATCGATCGTTTAGGTTTTAAAAACTCGAATAAAACGATCTTTTAGAAAAACTTCTAATCGAACTGTTGCGGCTGAAGTTGTAGGTTATATATATATATACATATATATATTAATGAAAGTTTAGAGATTAGACTAGAAAATGATAGATTGATTTTATTGTGTAGTAACACCTTCGGTTTTCATCAGTAATTTTTTGGAGATACAAGCAATATTACAAAGCATATATTCGCAGAACTGTTCATCCAGAAATTTATTCGAGGCGAATTCATCTGTGATCTCGGAGTAGCTCATTTTACTCATGGCTGTTGTAAAGTTCATTTCCACCCGGGTATTCCAGTCGTACATTAGGCACTCGTGTTTTGTTTGGGATGGGTGGTCAATTTCACAACCAGAGCACGTTTTGGTGATAGTTTCTGATAACTGTCCAACTACCTCTTTTTTAATTTTATCATAGACCCGCTTAGCTTCCTCCAGAAATGTTGTAACCAAGTCAAATTTCTCTAGGAAAGATCGCCAGAGAGGTTTGGAAATGGCAAACCCAACTCTTGTGGGGTAGAGTTCACCGTAATTTACTCCGCTACCAAGACGCATCTCTCGAACGTTTAGAATTTTGATGTCTCGAAATTCAGTTAACTCAACTTGCTTCGTTTGAGACCCCTCGAAAAACCAGGGAGGTGAGGCGATTGACTGATCCTCCAGGAACGAAGTAATACCCGCTCTAGCGTTGTATAGCTCTTGGAATTCTCCTTCAGTCAATGTTATAAGTGAGCTCCCATTCAGACAACCTAGTTGAATTTCGCAGTTCGGTGTTACTCCAATTCCTTTGAGGGTTGAAATCGGGAATATTTTGGACGTGAGCCTAAAATGAAAACACAATTAACTTAAGTCTATCAAAACACAATTAACTGTCGTCTAAGAGACTACGTCTTATACATACATTTTGAATCGTTTCGCAGTCGACAGAAGAATAAGTAAAAAAACAAATTGCATATTTCTTTTATACTGTCGATTGTTTACTATTTCAATTTCAACCCCCCCCCCCCCAGTAGCTACTTGTTTGCATAACATCATGAAAAACTTATCACTCATACATATATATATATATATACATGATATCGCTGACGACGATCTACGGGCATTTGGAATGGGCGATATTCTTGATTTCTAATCCGCCGTTGAAACACTCCTAAACTCCGGCGTCTTATCACACCCCCTCGCAGGGTGTCACTGATATCGGTCTGCGGTTAACCACTCTTCGAGAAATCACCGTCGAAGGAAAATTAACATGCACTCCCTATAGCATATATGACCAAAAACCACCTCCCCATTATGGTCAACTCTCCTTTTCCCTTTACTCATATTCGTGTATACTTTACTCGGAAATGTTAAGATCGGTAAGTTTTTTAGCATAATAAGTAATATTCCGGTATATTTCATTCATCTGACCACATCTCTTTCGGTATGGCCGAAAATGTTCATGAAAACATCAAAAAAATAGGGTATGCCTCCATGCCACGTACGGGTCATCTACACTGCCCTCACTGTGCTGGGACTTTAAAAGACGTGCCTGACTGCGGCCAATTAAATTATTTCTGCACATCACGTGACTGTGCGCACTTCAGACGTTGTGTTTTAGTTCAATCTAAAAACCTTATCCGTATGTCGACCCATAAAGAGCGAAGACATCTTCTTGACGAGCGAAACTTTTGTACACTGTGCGGTGAGTTTATACCGGATTAAGGACTTGTGCCCGTGTTACAAATGGACAGATGATTCACCAGAGATTTAAATCAGGTACAGCAGTGACTTTCGAGATGAAATAGAATTGTGGAAGCATCATAGTTAATACAAAACAACTTTTGATTCATAAAAAAGGGTATGTTTCACTTTGCATCATAACAATGTTTGTACTTTAGTCGATATTCATGTGTACTTTAGTATTATTCGTATGAAGTTCAGTATTATTTTCTAATAAGCCACTTGTGCATGGTAAAATTGGTGTTTTTTTTAGGTAGTATTATATAAATGCCAGTATTTTAATCAATATTCATGGGTATTTTAGTAGGAGTCAGCTATAACCTTTGCATGTATTTTATATAAATCCCTTGTAGTTTAGTATTATTATTCGTATAGAAAATCGGTATTAGTTTCTAATAAGTTACTTGTGCATGGTGAAATTGGTGTCTTTTAAGGTAGTATTATATAAATGTTCGTATATTAATCAATATTCCTGGGTATTTTAGTAGTAGTCAGCTATAACTTTTGCATGTATTTTATATAAATCACGTGTAATTTCGTATTATTTGTATGAAATTCAGCATTAGTTTCTAATAAGCCACTTGTGCATGGTAAAATTGCTGATTTTTTGGTAGTATTATATAAATGCCAGTATTTTAATAAATATTCATGTGTATTTTAGTAGTATTCTTATGAAAAATCTGTAATAATATTTCTATGAAAAATCAGATTTTCGTGCTCATTAAATGTTCTAAGCCTAACTCTTACACCTATACAACTAGAATAACCTAGCATTAGCCTGTGTTTCAGGATCTACCATAGAATAACCTAGCATAGACCAATCATTCAGGATCTACCATAGAATACCCTAGCATAGACCAATCATTCAGGATCTACCATAGAATACCCTAGCATAGACCAATCATTCAGGATCTAGCATAAGCCTATCTTTCAAGATCTAATATAGAAAATCCTACCAATAACATAAAATTAGCCTGGAATAGCATAAACCTATCTTTCAAAATCTAATATAGCATAAACATACCAGGCAATAAGCCTACGTAAGCATAAACCTATCTTTCAAGATCAAATATAGCATAAACATACCAGGCAATAAGCCTACGTAAGCATAAACCTATCTTTCAAGATCTAATATAGTATAAACCTAACACGATCTACCATAGAATAAGCCTACATTAGCACAAACCTATATTTTTCACGATCTAACATAGCATAAGCCTTTGTATTTTAGTCAATTAGTATTGTATTTATTCACCAAATCGTATCAAAACTAGTGTTATCCTTATGTTTTTTGTAATATTTGTTCATTTTAACTAATTATTGGTAATTATACTTATTAATCTGCTATCCAATTGTGTAAAAACTGCCGTAATTTCCCTTTATGATATTAAAATTTACTATGGTTTTAACCCAGTAACTTGATAACCAATACACAAAAGGAGTACACCCTACTGTAGAACCAAATCGTATTTGTACCCTTTTTAATAAACTACGTAAACCTTATCTCAATTTAAAGTGGTTCTATAATATAAGAGAAACATAAGCATACATGGAGACCTCAAAATCATACAGAGAATAGCATTACAGGCTAGGGGGGGGTGTAGAAAGAGCCCTCAGAACCTATGGAATTATCAAGAAATTATATCCTAAATGTACACAATATCCTAAAGATACACAATATCCTAAAGATACACCAAAATAATACCACTAGCGCTAAGGGACACTGAATGTCTTCACTATCAATAAGTCTCGTGACGCCATACCAATACACTAAAAAATAAATTCAAAATTCCCGCCAATACCATCACGTGATACGTGACGTCATCAATTCCTCTTAACCCCCACCCTTCAAGCAATATACACACTTGACAAATCGTAATAATCAAACAGATCTGCCGCCACCACCAGGGGGCATGACAATAGTAATACATCCCCCGCAATAATTCCCCCTAGAGGGAAGAACGAAAAGGGGGAAGCATTGAAAACCCCTGCCACACAGACTGCCGTATACGCCAGTGAACTGGCGTATACGGCAGTATATACTCTCACATTTACACCCTGATTAATCGGACTGTATCACTATTAAATTAATAAAAAAAACTGTCTTTGTAGACAAAGACGGAAAAGTAAGAGATAAGTGTAGAAAATTAATTGCCTGAAGTAACAGATATTCAATTTTCACTTTGAACACATGATTATAAAACATAAATTATTTGGAAAAATTCTTATCTTAGTTTTTTTAAATAAAGGCTGACCTCCCCAGAAGGCGATGCTGGCAATGTCTTCGCCTTTGACCCACCAGGTGGAGCCAGGGAGGGGAACATGAAGTCTCCAGCTTCGGCTTCCGGCTCATTTTCTGTTTCCTGCTCTTCTTCCATATCTTTTATTTTTTTAGACTATTTGCAACACCTCATCGAAACTTGGAACGCGAAACACTGGATATTTTTCGATCCATTCTGGAGTAACAAACTGACCTGTAAAGAGATAAATGCATACATTATAATTTAAATAACTGTGTAATAGAATTCGCCTCCGGGAGAGGATATCAATAAGGCAAGAGAGAGAGGGTTAGAATAAGATACTTCAAAGAAAGAAAATTTTACCTGTGAAGATGTATCTTTTCTGGCGTGGGTCCAAAAACGAAGCCAATATATAATTTTCATCCTTTATGACACTAGCGCACGTGTCAGTAAAATCTTTTTCAAGATTTTCTTTAAAGTCAAGAAAATGTAAGCACTTAAGCTTTCTGATCTGGACGAACGCCCCGACTAGTAGGCCCAGAGTCTTCGCAGCCACTGGCTCGAAAGATTCTAATTCTTTGGCCGCTACTTGGATGGGTCTATACAGCTCCAAAAACTCCCTCATGATGTCCATGTCATTCGAGCTTTTATCTGCACAGTCTAAGTTTTCCAGAGTTGAATTAAGAGTCTCCTCTCTTTCCTCTTCATAATTTAATAATTATAAGAAAATGAAGGTTATTTTTGATATTGACACTGCCTTTATTCATTGAGAATGATCAAACTGACGATCTAAGTTGAGTTAAAGTGAAGTGGAAAATCAAGTGATTTTTTAATCGATTCTTCTAAGTATAAGATCAGTCTGCATAGTGAAACATTCAGGAAATATCTCCGAATGATTTTGAAATTCAAATTAGGTTCAGATTTTAAGGATAATTTGAAATATGGCCCTCCAATCAATCTCAAAACGCCCTGCCTTTTTGTTAACAAAAAGGAATCGATGAAAAATCACTTGATTTTCCACTTTACCCTCCCTTTAATGGAGCTCTAGGGAAAAGCACTAGATTTTGAAAGCTATTGTTTTTAATAATTTAACCCTCCTAAAGTGGTATGTCTGAAGAAATATGAATTTATAGTACCTTAAGCAGAGATCCAATTCCTTCCATTACTGATTGGAATCTCGTAAAATTCCTTCCGAAGAAAATTTTTTCGACAAAGTCGGCGAATTTTTCACGGTGGCAATCCATTTTTCGACTTTTTCAAAAATACTGGTCGCGTCCGGGGACACTTCCAGTTGACGTTGGAAAACCATATAGAGAGCATTCGCCATGCATCTTAAGGTCTTCCATGGTGATTGGACCGAAAACCCTTCTTCTGCTTAATCTGTAATTATGTCCAGCGTCTTGAAACCTACAGGAAATTAAAAATGTTTGTTTCAACTTCCAAGGGTTGTCACGTGGTTCAGATTTAATTACCATTTTCGGTCAGTGAGCCTGGCAAAACCCACGACTTAGCGTTATTGTAGTCTGAGAGAACCTTTGGCGCGTCCATCAACAGAACCGAACACACCTGCGATACACGAAAAATTTATAATAAATAGTTTGCTGGGAAAAAAACCATATATTGGGATAATTTTAAAGCACATACTTCCGAGGTTTCTATTCCGCTTTCGTCCAGGGCTCCCTTACTCTTCCGAAAATTAGCTTCGGATGATAGTGCCATGATTTGAACAAAACCTACAGGAATTGCGCGGTGATGGTGAAATTTCTCGTCAATGAAGTTGACGTAAGCCTCCACAATTTCACCCCAACGAATTAATTTTTTCCTCCTTAGTCGACTAGAATTAAAAATATTTAATTATATTCATAAAAAATATTTTATATAAATTTTGTTTTAACTAACACAAAACATTGTAGGTTTTTTCTTTTCAAGTAGATTTCTCATCCCGGCCAAAAGTTCCATCGAAGATGGTACTGTGACTTGGGGTCCACCCCTCGCCACCACTTCTTGGAATCCTTCTTGGTCGAGCATTGAAAATGCAACTCCGTCCTTGGCCACCATAGCCATTAGGGCAACCTCGAAATTTTTTTGTTGTATGGAGTCGTGTCTCTATTTCGCTACCTTCTTCGATGGTGCAAGCAACTCCTCGCCGGACCTCTTTGGCTGCCTGGCCCTCAGAATCCCTCCATGGGTTTTCTTTTGGAATAGAGAAATCAGATATAATCAAGAAAATGATAAAATGTATGGAAATCTATTATTGTTAAAGGATAATTGCATACCTGAACGTGTCGCTCCAGGTTTCCAGCACAACTTTGCTGGATTTTTGTAAGTTTGGAACATTTGTCCCATTTACATTGGACCACTATATGCTTGGTGACAGCACCGGCGTCATTAGTGACATGACCGCGATATTCGAAATGGTCCTGAATGTTGCGGACTCCAATGCCCCTCTCTTTAAATTTCAAAGCGAAAGCTTTAACTAACACTCTGGGCGCAGATTGGAGGCAATTCCCATCGTCCTCGTCCTCCGAAGCATTGTTGGCACTGGACAAAGGGGTCTGCGTTCCAGCGCTAGAAATGGGCGACGAGCTCGTCCCTGGTCCAGATTCCGAAGAATCCGAAGAAATATCGTCGAATCTGTTCATACTAGTACCCAAATAAGCATTTTGTTTTAGAAAAGCTTAGTAACAATTGACGGACTTATAGTAGACCCCAAAGACCTTTAATATCTCAAACTTTTTAAAATATATGTTTTGACCTCATATTCTTTAAGCTTTTCGTTCAAAATCATCATGGATATTGCAAAAGCAAAAGCCCTTAAAGGGAGGGTGAAAGTAAAATCCAGTGATTCTTTATCAATTCGTAAAATAATGAAAGATCCATGAAATAATTCCGAATTGATTTAAAATCCAAATTAGTTTGAGATTTCAGGGATAATTTGAATTTTGCGCCTCCGACCAATCGCCCTGCTTTACTGTTGACATATTTCCCTTGGCAATTCTTATCAAATCTGGTGTTAAACCAGGGGAATTTTGTTAGCAAGGCAGGACGAGCAAATTTCAAATTATCCGTGGAATCTCAAACTATTTTTAATTTTAAAATAATTCGTAACTATTTCATGGATGTTTCCCTATTCAGATTGGTCTTATAATAGCACAGTAATCGGTAAAAATCACTTAATTTTCCGTTTCACCCTCCCTTTAAAGAAATTTTGAGGGTAGATAATCCTTGGTTTTCGCGTATTTTGGGTCAAATAAATCATACTCTAAAGTCCGATGCCCACTGAATAGTTTTCATGCGTTTTGCGCTAATGCACCCATATAATTATATAGACAAAGCTTAGATTATTATTTTATTATTTCAATGGACGCACGAGCGTGAGGCGCGTGAAAATTAGTCAATGTGCATCCGGCAGTACCTATCCCAGGCCCCTCGTATATCGCGTACTTTGTATCAAAAATTTAAGGAAGGTTAAATAAATAATATGGAATATAGTCTAGGAGATAGCTACTAAATAATTTTCAAAAGACCCTGAAAGTGGATAGCCCCTCGTACATCGCGTACTTTGTATCAAAAATTTAAGGAAGGTTAAATAAATAATATGGAATATAGTCTAGGAGATAGCTACTAAATAATTTTCAAAATACCCTGAAAGTGGATAGCCCCCCGTACATCGCGTAGAGAAAGATAAATAAATAATATGGAATATAGTCTAGGAGATAACCACTAAAGAATTTCGAAAACATGCAAAAAGTGGATAGCCCCTCGTACATCGCGTAGAGAAGGTTAAATAAATAATATGGAGATAACCACTAATGAATTTCCAAAACATAATTAAAGTGGACAGCCCCTCGTATATTGCCTAGATTAGGTTCAATAAATAGAACGGAATATAGACTAGGGGATAAGCACTAAAGAATTTCCAAAACATAATTAAAGTGGACAGCCCCTCGTATATGGCGTATGTTGGATCAAACATTTAACGTTAAATAAATTATACGGAATATAGTCAAGGGGATAACCACTTAAGAAATACAAAACCAATTTCGAAAGTGTGTAATTGAATAAAAAATACGGAATGGAGCTTACCTTCTAGTCTGGTGGTCCAAAAAAAGTGCAAAAATAGGCGTTTGCGCACTTTCGAAAAAGTTCAAGTTTAAAAAAAACTTAAACCGAGTTCACGCACTTTCGCAAAAGTTCAAGTTTAAAAAAAAATTAAACTTAAACCGAGTTCACGCAGTTTCGCAAAATAAGTTCAAGTTAAAAAAAAACCTTTAATATTAAATGAGACCGAATGCACGCAATTTCGCAAAAAGTTAAAGTTTTAAAAATGTTAAAAAACACGCAACTTAAAACGAATTCAAGTTTAACTCGAATTTTAGCTTTTAAAAAAGCTGTTTGGAAATGGTACTAGGACTGTTGAGGAAATTAAAGTCTTTAAAAAACACGGAAGATTTAAAAAGGGTTAGAAAGATACTCGTCTCGGATGATAAGTCGCAAGAGAATGGACGTTGGAGAGCGCCCATTCCTATTTATAGTTTTTGAGCGACTTGAAAACCTTTTTTTTTGGCCAATAAGAAGGATGGAAAATCTGAGAGAGTGTGCCAGTGACGACGTGGGTTTTTGCTATTTTCCAACCGAAGCCATCTCTCTCACCTTCCAGGGCTTCTCCGTGAGCATTGCGGTTTAGTTCATGATAACATCGAAAAAGAGTTCAAGGGAAGCTTTGTGGTTCCATTTCTTTAGCACCAAATTTTCCCTTTACATAAGCTTAAAATAATTTTAATAGAAAACAATACACAAAATGCAAAACATTTTGTAATAACAATATATATTGGTTCATTCAAAAAGGGTGGGAAGACAAAAGTACTGTGGGTTAATTTAAGTTCACTATACATTTTATTTTATTGTGTAATTCATTAATTTTATGCCTATTTGTAATTTTGCGCGAAATAATTCTACAAACGTTTGTGTATTTTTGTCCGTTAGAGAGCCCGGGCTAGAGTATGATTTATCTCACCCAAAATACCCGAAAACCAAAGATTATCTACCCTCAAGATGCTTTGAAATTTCTTTAAAGGGAGGGTGAAATGGAAAATTAAGTGTTTTTTAGCGATTATTGTATTATTATAAAACCAATATGCATAGCGAAACATCTATACAATAATTCCGAATAATTTTAAAATTCAATATAGTTTGAGATTTCATGGATAATTTGAAATTTGCCCGCCCTGCCTTTTTTATAACAAAATTACCCTGGTTTGCTCCATGGCCAATGAAATTTAGCACCAGATTTGATAAGAACTGCACGCGATGTAACAATCGTGGCGCGAGATATAGAGCGTACCAAGAGACTTTTGTTAACCAGAAGGCAGGGAGATTGGTCGGAGGCGCAAATTTCATATTCTCCATGAAATCTCAAACTAATTTGAATTTTAACAATGGATCTTTCAATATGATCTTATAATTATTTTACGAATTGATAAACAATCACTTGATTTTCTTTTCGCCATCCCTGTAAGGACTTTTGCAATATCCATGATGGGTTTGAACGAAAAGCTTAAAGAATATGAGGTCAAAACAAATACTTTAACAAGTTTGAGATATTAAAGGTTTTTTGGGGTCTACTATAAGTCCGTGAATTGCTATTAAGCTATTCTAAAACAAAATGCTTATTCGACGATATTTCTTCCGATTCTTCGGAATCTATACGCGATATACGAGGGGCTATCCACTTTCAGGTTGTTTTGGAAATTCATTAAAGGTTATCTCCCAGATTATATTCCATATTATTTATTTAACCTTCCGTATTTTTGAACAAATATGCACCATATACGAGAGGCTATCCACTTCCAGGATGTTTTGGAAATTCCTTAGTGGCTATCCCCTTGTCTATATGCTAGGTTCGTTCGAGGGGCCAGTAATTTAGCGTTATTCGATATAGTTTTCATTATCTAAAGAAAGGTCTTTTATTTTATTTAGTTTCAATGGCTTCAACTTCAAGTCACGACGATTCTGAAGTTTGGCCATTAAAATCCAAGGCCAATCTTGAATTTCGTGATGTTGCGGTTAGCATGATTGCAAAAGATAACACCCCTTTCAGCATTGTTGAAAGAGTGGGGTTTCGGGACTTGTGCAAAAATCTGAACCAGGACAGCAGGCCAATGTCTCGTAGAACCATAGTGAGACACTTGGATGCAACAGCCCTGAAACTCGAACCTCTCAAAAAGGATTTCTGAAGTAAAGCTGAGGAAATTCACTTAACGTTGGATATTTGGAGCTCCAAAACGAGAGAGTCGGTTTTGGGAGTTTGTTGCCAATTCATTGGGGAAGACTGGCTATTGCGGAACAATTTGATTGGTTTCGAGCATTTTCCTGGATCTCACACTGCAAAAGCGATCAATGAGAAATTGCATTCAATGGTCGAAGGAGCGGGTGTTAAATTCTCCAAGGTAATTTTAGAAAATGTTCAGTTATGTTTTAGATACCAATTTTTAAATTTTAAACAAATAGGTTTACTGTGTTTGCGCTGATAACGCTATAAATATAACCGCGGCGTTGAACATGGAATTTTTAGAAGAGCCGTGTCCGCAAAACTTGGAGCTCATTAGAGCGTCCGAAGTGGAATCGGCAAATGAAGATGATGTCTTGCTTCATGATGGTGAGTACCAATAATGAAATTGATACTTATGTTAACTATTGCTAAATTTATTTATTTGTATCAAAGGTTGGAATTCGCTCGCCCAAATCATAACCCAACCTTCGGAAGAATCGTCAGAATCCGAGGGAAGATCCGATCCTGAGACTGGTTTTGACATCAGGGCGAAGTGCAAAAGGAAGCGCAGCGCTGCCCATTCCATTCAGCTGGTCATCAATTCAGCAATCTCTGGGTCCAAGAAGGCGACAAATGCTGTGGATAAAGTTAATAAATGGATAACCTGGCTTCGACGAAGCCCGAAGTGGACTGAGGCTTTCAAATCTCGGTCACCAGGAGGGAAAGACTTGGAGCAAAACGGAGGAATTTGGTGGAACTCGGTTTTCATGGCCATTGAACGTTTAGTGGAGGTAAAATATATATTTTTCATTGTTACAAGATTGAAATTCAAACTAACCCGTTATTTTTTTTTTTAAAAAATGCATGGAATGATTGAGGCTCTGACGGACACAATCATTTTGGCCAGGGCACAACGTCAATGCCCTAAGAAAATTCCGCACCCAAAGGAAAACGATATTCACCTCTCGCGAGAAGTTTTAACTTTGTTACGACCTTTCAAAGTTGCCACTGATCGTTTTCAGTTAGCAGCTCCAGGGTCTAACATACTTCTGCCAACCTTACTTAAAGTTTTGTAAGAAATCCATTCGGCCGCAGCGCCTTATTTTCGTAAACTTAAACGGTTGTTGATAGAGAAACTAGTAGATCGTTTTTCCAAAGAGATAAACGACGAAGATTTCGTTTTGGCAACGATTTTAGACCCACGTAGGAAACTGACGATGTTTGAAGGTAGTATATTTTAAATTTGTAGACACACCTTTCGGTTTACACAAAAATTTTTTTTTTTTAAGGGGGCTATGAAAACCAACCGTGGATTCACGAGTTTCCTACCTTCAAAACATGGAGCAAGTCAAAAGCGGCAGAGGCGATGAAGTCGACAATTAATCGACTACCTGAAGCAGAGGGTAGTTCACCTCTAGAATTGTTTCCGGGCTTGGAGTCTATTGTCACGTATGTAAAGTACGAGACGGTCGATTTGGAACAGTAATGAATTTATTTTATTGGTCGTTGAAAATATATACAAAATAGAATGTAAGAACGGCGGGAGAACTAATGTATTGGCCGGGCGACGCGATGGTTTTGCCGGAGAAGTTTCTCTCACGAAGCTGGGCTTTTCAGCCTTGTGATCCCCGTGAGAGGTGAAGTGAACCGTTAGTAGGCTGGACTTTTCAGTCTTGAGATCCCACTAAAAGTTCGCTTTCTCTCTCCGTTCACTCGCCTTTAATAGCCGAGCGCCTTTGTTGGCGGGCCCCTGGAGGGAGTTTTCTCTAACTATTATGGCGCGAGTTTTAAATTAGCTTAGCTCTGCGCTGGGCTGCGCGACACTATTATGCCAGAGCCAAAAAATGGACTTCAAGAAATGGAAGATTAATTCAAGGAACCCCTACTTCTGGATTCCGATCCATACTGGCCCTGGAGTACTGGAGGAGATGTAAGATAGATTTCCATCGCTGGCCAAGTTAGCGAAATTATATTTGTTCATCCCAATTAGCTCGGCGGATGTCGAAAGACTGTTTTCGATCACAGGGTACATCTTTAATTCCAGAAGGGCAAGAATTTCCTTGAAAAGAGTGGCGCATCTCTTAACGATTCGAGAATTCGGCCACTTGAAATCTGTAAACAAATGAGAAGAGTAAGTAATCTCATTGTTATCTTTTTCATAACTTTTGTTAATCAATTCTTGCGTTTTTTCATTGTACTATAGTTTGAGTTACAGTTCTAGTGTGAGTTTCAAGTCTTTAAGTGAGCTAAAGAAGTAGATGAGCCAGAGGTGAGTTTTCGCTTCCCCCATTGCAAGAGCATTTCAACGAATAACCTTTATTTTGTTTATTTTTTTACACTTCCTCCTAATAAAAACGCGTCCTACATCGACTCAATTTAATCATAAGAATTACGCAGCCACGTTGTTCTTATGAGTAAATGACTCGATTCTATTGTACCCCTTGGGTGGACGTGGAAACGATAGGCTAGAGTTTTTCTCTTTTCAGTTTGCGTTTTAACATTCACTTGGAATATTGCATCTAAAGCTTAAAATTTGCTTCTAATGCCGACTAAATTTAGTTTTAAGAAGGACGCTGCCACGTCCAGCTTAAGACTTAATCGTTTTTAGCTTCTTTTTTCCAGTTTCCTCATCATGAACTGCTTCTGGAATCACCAACTGATGGGATTCTTTTAATTCGCGTTTAGGCTATTCTAAGCCTAGCGCATTTATATAATCGGATTATAATTATAGTTTTAAAGAATGACGCTGCCACGTCAAGCTTGAAACTAAATTATATTCCTATGTATTGTTGTACATTCATCTGGAAAGAATGTGTAGGCCGAAATTATTACCTTACCTCAATCAGTTTGATCATCGGTGACGTCCACTTAGCAGCTTTTCTACTGGATCTGGAACAATCCGTTCTCGCGTAACTTTACATTACAAAACACGGTTAAACTCGGCTAACACAATTTATATTTGTAACCTCAATTTGATTTTATGACTTATAAAAATAAAACCACTTGGGACTTTGTTCCTTGAAAACCAATTTAGCACATATTATCAGAAGGGAATAAGAGAGAAGGGAGACATTAGAGCCTGCTTTGGTAACGAGAGTCCGACCAACCTCAAGAAAACCGCGAAAACTTTGCGCAAGTACACATCTTTAAACCAATTTACTGCAAAAATAGTTCTTTAAGTTCTCCGCGGTATCGGCCCATTTGTCTGCTAGATTTTCATTCTCCAAAGGCTTAGGGCTGTCGATGTTTCGTTCTTGTGTAATTATAACCTCAAGTATGTATTTTATTGAAACTAATTTATATTTTTAATATTAATTCAGAATAATTAGTTTACATCTATTTATTACCTTCAAATTATCTGATTTTGGTATGTTCTCAATTAACGTGCATCTAAATTAATTGCACAGCTTGATTTCGTTTATCAACATGAAATTCTCCTTCAATGTAAAGTTGTAAACAAAACTACTTTTTATTCGTCAACCGAGACGTCACCTTCTTATGTGACGTCACAGCTACGACAGAAGTTAGATAGCAGTCAATCAGTGAAGGGTAGTTGATTTGAGGTTAGTAAGACTGTTGTTACGAGTGTAAAGCATTATGGAGATATAAAGTGTGTCCCTTCTCTCTTATTCCCTTCTGGCTTTACGATTATGATTTGTGAGTGTGTATGTTTGTGATTTGTCTGTTTAGTCTGGATAGACGAAAAGACCTTTTTAGCTAGGTGTGATAAGTAAGACCTTAATGTACCCCAACCCGTTGGGCCATCTCGAATATTACCTTAGCGAGTTAGAAAACATGAATAATGTTATTACATTAGCACATACGATACTAACACGCCCTCCCCACCCCCAACCACACCTAGCTAATACGTAAAAATTTTGCCCAACTTGTCCTTCAATAGCCCTTTTCCCACTTAGAGCGGGGGTGAAAAGGGGGTAAAATTCTCGAGAGGTGAGCATGCGCAGAAAGAATGTTTGTTGCCAGTCGTATTTATGTAACCCTTGCTTTTACCTTCCTAGTTAGGCATTCGAGTTTATTTTTATAAAACAGTGTTGTATTAATGGTTGTAAAAGAATAAATAAAATTTCCTAGGTGAAATTTTATCGAATTCAATTGATAGACGTAAAATTGGGGTAGTTTATAATATTCTACAGACCAAATTGGGCGCAAAGGCTTACTATCGTGTTATACGCGGCGCTTTCGGGGCTTCGGGCACGGCATCGGCGATGTCCGCCGATGAAGCGTCGATCCCATACGGTCGCCGAGGCTTAGTGAGTTTTAACCAACTATTATTATTGCACCGTTTCCAATAGAACTAAAAAACTGTTTGTTTCTTAACATGGTTTTAATTTTACTCTCTCGGTTTAAATACTAGGCATTTTATTTCAATATAAAATTACAAAACGTTCTAAAACACGTCCATCGTAGTTTATTTTACACGTTAAGTCCATTGAAGTGTAAAACTCAAGGCAACAAACTTGCAACTGCTCATGCGCGGCCATAAGTGTGAAAAGGTCTGTTGAGCTAAGCCACAGCCCACTCGATCACGCAAGTTGCACGCGCTATAGAAGCCCGTTCAAACAGCCAAAAGTCGAGAATATGACCGATTAGTACTCCTTGGTCAAACGAGTCTAAGAATTAGCATTATGTTTATGGGAAAATGCCGTTTTTTGGAGTAAAATGGGCGTAATTTCGCTTCTTGTGGATCAAATGTCGTGACATTTTAAGAAAAGGTGCGTAGTAAAATTTTCTAAAGTCCTACAAGTTTTGAAGTTTCAAGAGTGAATAGTTTTTCAGTAAAAAAATAAACACTGGGCCCAACCGATAACGTTCGTCAAAGCAGTCTAAGAATTAGCATTATGTCTATGGGAAAATGCCGTTTTTTGGGGGTAAAATGGGCGTAATTTCGCTTTTTGTGGATCAAATGTCGTGAAATTTTAGGGGTAGGTGCGTAGTAACGTTTTCTTAAGTCCTACAAATTTTGAAGTTTCAAGAGTGAATAGTTTTTCAGTTAAAAAATAAACTTTAGGCCCAAACAATCCCGCTGAAAATGTTCTTCATCAAAATACTGTATTTAAGGGCTTATACTTTATTTATTATTACAATTAACTAGTCGTTAAAGCTAATTGGTAAATATGTGAAAACCAAGTACTACAAGTATTGGGGAAAAAATTATTTATTTGAATAATTGGAATTTGCCCAGCGCGTTTCAAAATGGCTAGAAGTCATCCAGAGTTGAAAAAACCACAAACTGAAAGTTTGATAATTTTTAGAAAAATAACTATCAGTCCTAAGCCTTTCAAAATATTTTCTAAATTTTTAGTGTACTTTAATATACAAATAGTAAAAAAATCAGGAAGCTAGAGCTTAGATTTTTCACTTTCCTATAAAAGTTTGTTCATCAACTCGACAATTCCCCGTAACATTTCAGTGCTTTTTGTCTCAAAAATCGAGACTCGTTCATGTTTTTACCAGCTTTTCCACTACACCCTCTCGATTCTCGAAAATACATGGGTTTTGAATTCTTTGGACGGGCTTCTATAGCGCGTGCAACTTGCGTGATCGAGTCCTAGAAGCAAAGAGGGTAGAAAGAGGAGGAGTTGAAGCTAGCGGCTTTGGCAAGGCATTTTGAGTGTTCTCGCTTTTCTTTTTATTTATTTGTTATATTTTCCTTCTAATATCCGGTTCACCGTATTTCAACCCATAAGAGGGCAGAGAAAGATGCGCGCGAACACCGGAAGCAGTATGAAAGCGAGAACACTCCAGCCAAGCCTTCTACTCCCCCTCTTTCTACCCTCTTTGCTAGAAGTACGCCTTGTGCCACTCTCATGCCTTCTTTAGCTGGCCTCGTCACCAAGGCAATAGCCCACTCAATTACGCGTTAAGCTGCTCCAAAATTCCGTGTGAATAGTACTTTTTAAGGTTTCCCTCATCAAATAGTAATTGTTTTTGAGAACATTCCTCGGCTTGAAATAGGACAACTACGAAATAATTCGACCAAATTTTATTTTGTAAATATTTTCTACCATTTCAATTTCTATAAAAGTATTCTACCAAATGTATACAGAGTGCTACCAGAAGTCTCTGCGGCTACTTGAAATACTACATTTATATAGGAAGATTCGCAGCGACAAGTATATAAATCCAGGGCTATCCCTGATAAATCCCATATTCCTCTAAAAACCGTTAATACATTCATTAACCTTGTTCCTGAAGATATACAGACTAAGTAACAGAGTCGAGTCACAGCCTCCTAGATCACGCGACTCGGTGAACGCAGGCTATATTGCAAAATAGCCAAGTCAGAATTTTCAGGCTACGACCGCGCTGAGTCCAGCTGACACTCTCAGTCTCTCACACCCTTAGCACCCTTAAGTTGACAATTGCAAGTTTACAACAAAGAAAATCCAAAACATTTTCGAATAGTATGCACCCCCCCCCCCTAATGCTTGCGAGCCATAGAAACGATCGAGACGCCATGGGCTTGGCATAGAACCGTGTGACCGTTGTCTGTCGTACCGCTGCTATAGACCCTTTCTACTTAAAAAAGAGAGATGTCAATCCTCAGTATCGGGATATACAGGGGGTTGACCCCTCGACGTCTCTACTCTTTTTATGATCTTTCCATCGAGCGAGATGTAAGGCAAAGTATTTTCCCCGTGTCTTTCCCTCTTACATATATTCAGTTACTCCCTATTGAATTTGCCGCCATTGTTGAAATATGAGCGGCTAAATGTGCGCCTGTTTTTGTTATTATCAAGTTTTATCAACTGAATAAATTTCCTCTTTTCCAAAATTTTACTAAATAGAATATGTTTTTACCCCTAATTATTGGTACCTTTCCAAATTATGGCTAATTAGCTTGTTAATTGCCACCTTTTCCAAAAAATCCTTATTTTTAGTTTCTTTCTACCCTAAAAAGAGGCGCACTTTTAGCCATTCGTTTGAAATTTGCACAAAAACAAAAGGTTTCACTATAAATCGTTCAGGCCATGAACTGGGATATGTTAGCAACCTATTAACGACACAATGTCATACACGTACTCTCCTAAAAATGATAAATGTAGTTATAAAATGTAAACGGGGAATGGAATTGTGCTCGAAAACCCGAGATATGTAAATTTTTCAAATTATTGAGAGGCAATAAATTGACTACCAGTAAATTAAGTTTATTCAATGGAATAGGGTGATGGAACATTAGTTTCTTAAAGGGGCTGTCCGACGCCCTCTCCTTTTTTACCCACCCACCATGTTAAGCTCTACGAGGAAGATCGTCCTTTGTCCCACTGTCCGAACAGCATCTTAAGCATGTAAGTCTTAATTTAAAAAAACTTTTAATATCTGGGACTTCAGTCACTTGCTTAACTCTCTTCTTATCGATACTTTTTAGGTCTTGGTTAAATTCAAGACGTTTTGATTAATAAATATTAGGTTTAAATAGTTATTAATGATAATATTTAATCTCAGGGTATTATTTTTAATGGTGGATTATGTCTAATGAATATTATCTCTACCTTTATATTCTTTCAATCAATTGAAACAAAATATAAAGAAGTTTATGGCAATATTTTGCTTGACTGGAAAGTTGCACTTTCGGTAACTTAATTAATTATTTTTAAATATTTAAGATATTAATTTATTTTAATGATGATTTGTAGATAGTAGGGTTAATAAATGCTGCAGTTTTTGCATAGGGAATTGTAGATGCATACAAATCCCGCGTAAAAGAATCCAGACAAACATTGAATTCCTTCTCAATTAAAAAAATTAATGGATAATTATTAATTAATTTTCTTGTGATTATTTAATATTATTATTGTTTTTAATTATTTATAATAATAAATAACAAATATTGCTACAAAAAAATTAATGTTTTTAAATTAAAATTAAAATTGTAATTTATACAATGAATAAAGGTGTTTTTAATTTTTTATTTATTATTTTAAAGTTTAATTTTATTTTTTCCAGGAATTGTTTGTTACTTTTGGAATGGTTTCAAATATGTATTGAACAATTTAATTTAACCCTCTCTTCCCTTCCATCTTCCTAAGGCTTTAGTGGTTGCATTCCCTTAAAAGCATTCCAAGCGAGCCTTTTCTTGTACAAACCAATGAAGTTTACTTTGTTCGAAAATTTTGTTCACTTTTGCTGGAAAATTTTGAAATTGAAGTTAGGCCTAGCAATTTTGTCATTATTCCACTTACGGGAAAAAAACCTGAAAAACGCACCAAAATATATGGGGAAATTCATGGGTCTAGTTTCATATCAGAGCTTGGGCCTGGCTGTTCCTTTTCATTAATTTCTTCTTTTTTTTCGCCACTTTTTTAAAAATAAAACTTCATTACCATTAACTTATAGCAGAAGGTAGATTTATCTCAATAACAGTTGCGCCGAGAAACGTTAGGAATAGCCGGGAGTGTGGCGCACTCCTGTAAGCCAAGCTTCTGGGTTTAAGGGAATACGACGCATGTCGGCGATCCTACCCTATAGGTGCCGACTGCCCCGTGTCCGCCGGAGGTGACTTGACCCCCACACCCCTTCCGTCACCTCCCGAGTAAACCTCATTTCCTTCCCTGATTATTCACATACTGAAACCTGAATAATCGCATCCTTGTCGCGGACGTAAGAGCCCAATTCACATTGAAACCCCCTCAAAAAAAAAAAAAAACGTTAGGAATCCGCGATAAGTTTAAATAATTATTTAACTCACAATTTTTTTCCGGGAAATTCCCCATTTTTTTGCCACTTGTACAAATGTTTCTTTCCTCGGTGCCATTGTTCCGGTGGCCTCCAACGTAAAAATTTATCGTTACCTGGGACACCTGGCATCCTTGGAAACGTATTGTTTCCTCAATTTTTTTGAGGTTTTCCCCCATATTTCTTTATTCTTTCTCCATTTTTGTAAGCCTAAATCAATAAAGGAAAAATTATTTTTTTTTTAAATTTAAAGTCATTACTTCCCAAGTATTTTGGAAAAGGTGGCAATAAACAAGCTAATTAGCAATTATTTTGAAGTAAAACATACAATTTTGGAAAATGAGGAAATTTATTCAGTTGATTTAACTTGATAATAACAAAAACAGGCGCACATTTAGCCGCTCTTACCTTGAAGGTCTTACCTTTACTGGAAAATTTTGATGACTTTCACTTTGCTCGAAAATTTTTAAAATGAAGTTAGGCCTAGCAATTTTGAATCGCGCGTGATTTGAAATATTTTAAAATCACGCGCTCCTATAATCACGTGACAAAATGTAAAGGCAACTAGATATTTTGTTAATCATATATCATAATGACGCAACGTTTAATTAAAGACACGTCATATCTCGTAAATTATAAACATAAGTCTAATTCCCGGGTTTAGTAATTAAAAACTAATGAAGGCTACGATTTTCAGCTTCATGTATGTATCATCAGAATTAGGCCAGCAGTCATTAGGTGAGTAGCCTCTTGGCGTTAGTCTTACCAAGAACCCACATATGACCTAAGAACGTCTAAGTTTAGAATAGTGCTGAAGTGGAATCGAATTATCTTATATTTTTTTTTTCAAAACAATTCCCGGTGGTTCAGTCATCACCACCATATTTACAGATCCAACACGAAGAGTGTGAACTCACAGAAACCGAAGTTCTCCGTTCTTATATGGGTTCTTGGTCTTAGCAAACCCATCAGATATCGTTAATTTTTCTTTCCATGGTAGCGATAAATAAGAAATATCCAAACAGGAAGGGAGAGAGAGAGAGACAGAGAGAGAGAGTTGAAAGAGTCTATATAACAATATTCGTAAAAGGGGGTGGGAGGAGAGTGTGGATAAAGGTCGATCCCGTTAAAGGGGAATGTCTGGAGGGAAGAGGTTGATAGGAGGAGTCAATGGGTGCAAAAGGAAAAGGGTATACCAGGACGAGGAAGGCGGAGAAGCGTGATGAGGAAAAGGGGGAAATCCCTCTTTCCGATCGCTTTCGGATGTCTCGCTTCCTTTTCAATCCAAGTGGTGCGAAGACCAAATTGTTGTCTAGAAGAACTTAAAACTGTAATTTGACCATTTTTATAGACATGTTGCAGGTCTGAAAAAGTGATGGGAAATCTAATATCCATCTGCCTATTTAAAACTGTAACTGGACTACATTAACAGACATATTGCAGGTATTCAAAAGAAAAAATTATAGATATTTCTAAAGCTTATAGAAAATAATTTTATTTCATAATGGAGGTTTGATAGCCGTGGAAATTTTCTAGACATTAAACAGGAGATACTTTATACGTGAAAATAAAATTCGTTTCTATCTCTTACGTACAATTACAGTTTTAAAATAGCTGGCAGACAGATTTCTACTTTTGAATACCTGCAATATGTCTAAAAATGTGGTGAAGTTGCAGTTCTAAATTGGTAGCTGGATTTTTACTTTTCCATGACGTTTCTAGACCTGTAACATGTATATGAATGTGGTCAAGTTGCAGTTTTAAACTAGGAGCTGGCATTTCAATTTTTTCATCGCGTTTGCAGAATCGCACTGCATATTTCAGCCAGTATAGACAATTAACAATTAAAAAACCGAAAATGTAGAAATGGCAGACAATTTAAAGTTCTGGAATTGCATTAAAATGTTCGCATTTTTCGAGCTGCAGAAAATGTGGCCTTAATGTATATCTATTACAGCGTGGTATCGATAAAAAGGCGTGTATGCAGATGAATTACAGCTTATACGTTTTGTACGGTTAATTCAACTGCTTTGGGAATTTTCTAGAGATTAAACAGGGGTACAAGTTGGGAACCCAAAATAAACCTCTCCGAGTCGAGACGCAATTAAGAGGTTTTTCTTAATTATTAAATAAATATAATTGATATTTGTTAATTTAATCGTCATAAATTTACTTTAATTCTGTCTAAATCTTTTTAAGAAACTTTATTCCTAAAAACATTTTAAACATAGCTATTGTTGATGTTTGAAGTCAAGCGTAAGCCTCTTTAGCAATTTTTGGAAATTTGGTATATAAGGCGACTGATTAACAATAATAAATTTGAAAACACGAAATTGCGTGAATCTTTGGTGGAAGCCTTGCCATTTGGAAGCTATCGTTTCTCGTAGCCTTAGGCGATCGTTGCATACACCTCAACCCTAACGACGATAGTGGAGTAGAAACCAATGTATCTCTCTAGGAACACGCTCGCTCCGATTTGTCAACTGCGAACGCGGTGACAGGCGCCCAAAAAGACACGTACAGTGTTATACCTCTCCGTGACGTCATCGTCACTCGGAGAGGTAAAAATTTATTCATTTTACAAATTGAAATTCCAAAATTTCAGTACTACAAAGTATCTGAAACGCGCCTGCAATTATCCTACAAAGTATCTGAAACGCACCTGTAATTATCCTACAAAGTATATGAAAAGCGCCTGCATTTATCCTGCATAGTATCTGACATGCGCCTGAAACTATCCTACAAATTATCTGACATGCGCCTGCAACTATCCTAAAAATTATCTGAAAAGCACCTGCAATTATCCTACAATGTATCTGAAACGCGCCTGTAATTATTGTACAAAGTATCTGAAACGCGCCTGCAATGATCCAAAAAAGTAACTGAAACACGCCTGCAATTTTCCTAGAAAGTATATGAAACGCTCCTGCAATTATCGTACAAAGTATCTGAAACGCGCCTGCAATTATCCTACAATGTATCTGAAAATCACCTGAAATTATCCTACAATGTATCTGAAACGCGCCTGCAATGATCCTGAAAAGTATATGAAACGCGCCTGTAATGGTCCTGAAAATTATATGAAAGGCTCCTGCAATTATCCTTCAAAGTATCTGAAACGCGCCTGCAATGATCCTGAAAAGTATATGAAACGCGCCTGCAATTATCCTAAAAAGTATCCAAAACCCGCCTGCCATTATCCTACAAACTTAGCAATTTCTGACTGTAACATGCATACAATAATCTGAAAGGTGCAGTACCTGTAATGAGCCTACAAATATCCTGATTTCTTACGGGAGTTACTATTTCCCTTCTGTTTTCTAGCTGTAAGGTAGCTATTTTATGACTCTAGAGTATCTAAATTTTGTATACTGCTGTACTGAGTTTTCCAACGGAAGATATTTTTTCTGCAAAACTTCTAAAATGTTCTGCATTGCTCTCTGGAATGCATCTTAATTTTGTCTGAATTTGAACCTTTTTCAGGTTTATTCCAGTATTATTCCAGAATATTCCAGTTTAATTGCAATATATTGCAGATTCTAAAAAATCTACTTAACAGCAAAATGCAGCCGAAAATTTTTGTACGGGTTAATTCCTAAAATAATTTTAAACATAGCTATTGTTGACGTTTGAATTCTAGCCTATGCCTCTTTAACAATTTTTTGAAATTTAGGGTATATAAGGCGAGTGATTCACAATAAATGATAAGAAATCCGCAATTGCATGAACCTTTGGTTGAAGCCCTACAATTGGGAGGCTAGACGTTTCTCGTAACCCTAGCCGATCGCCACGCACTTCTTGATCCAAATGTTGGGAGTAGAATCAAAACGTTTGCTCCGATTTGCCAACTGCGGACGCGGTGACCGACACACAGACAGACAGACACCCCCCCCCACACACACGTCCAGTATAATACCTCTCAGGCTCTCCGTGACGTCATCGTCACTTAAAGAGGTAAAAATATAGTGGGAATAATATATTTTAGGTTTAAAACCATCTTTGCATTTATTTCGCTTGAAACCGTTTCGAAATACTCAAAAATTAGATTTTCCTTACCTTCCGGGCTGGATTGTGAACTTCCGGTTAGTTGTAGGAAACATATCTTTTGGATGAATTATGTGTTTGAAAGTAATCTAAAATTGAAGCCTAATAACTTGTTAATCGGGTTAGTAAAACCAGAGTTATTAAATGTTTTCTCGATTTTGGAAATGTATTCTGAATATAGAAACCATAAAATGCTTTAAATTCCCATTTTTATGTGAGGCTAATCTTCAGAGTCAGATTGTGAACTTCCGGTTAGTTGTAGGACAAACTATCTTAAGTGGTGAATTAATGTGTGTTTGAAGGTGATCTACAATTGAAGCCTAATTACGTGTTAATCGGTTAAGTAGAACCGGAGTTATTAAACGTTTTCTCGATTTTGTCCGCCATTTTCCAATATGGCGGAGATTCCTCCAATGGGAGAGTGTGGGAGACCACACCATGTTAAAGAGCGCCCAAAAATCTATAAGATCTGAATTTTTCAGCTTTGTTTCAATTTGTTGCGGGTTCCCTCTATTTTTGGGCTAAAATGACTGTACTATACGAGATACGTTTTCAGGCATATATGAATTCGACAACAAAAATTTCATAATATGCACTGACGATCCTATAGTTGAGAATAGCGCCGCTAACCAAGATGAAATTCACATGGATGAAATTTGGTGCTAAAATTCATTTGGTGAGACAAAACAGGGAATTAGGGCTACTGGCGATATCTCAATAAAAAAACGCGTCATACATCGAATAGATCACTCTGGGCATTTAAATATTCTGACCAGAGTAAAATATTCGATTCTATTGCACCTCCAGGGTCGACGCCAATCAAATATTGCCTTACAAAAAGGGTACGAATCTTACTGATAAAAATATCCAATAAGTTTCAAAATTTGAAGATTAGGCAACCCAATCGCTGTCGAGTGAATATTTACGGGCTTTACCGATGCAATAATTTAACTATCTTCTAATATTGCATCGGTCATCACCAATTGATGTACGAAGAAAAGAAGGAAAGCCATTTCGTACGATAAATTGGAGTACCTTTTAGCTCTACAAAAGTTTTTATCTTTAAAGAGTTTAGCAGAGCTACCAAGTGTTTCAATCTTGCCACCTATAACGAACTCGTCGTTTCCAGCACCCGCAGTGTCGAGTAAAATATCGCTTCTAAGTCCTTCATCCTCTCCTTGGATTCGTCCATCGTGGCCTACCTCTACCCTGAATATATCTATTAATAACTACTTCTTCCCAGAATATATCTTTGCGACCCCATCTTCTAATTTCGCTACCCCACAGCCCATACTGAACAGTACAACAATGGGTCTAACACCGGCGATGTCGTTTCTCTCGCCATCGTCTCTCTCTCTCTCGAACGACCAGTATGCCAATTTTAACACCCATGGTTCCGAATAAGCCCGTGGCGTCTCGAATTCAACGGATCTTTTCAACGTAAGGGTCTTCTGGATCAATGTTCCGAAAACTTAATCCTAAGGATGCGGCTTGGTCGAAAAAAAAAGACTCGAGAAAAATCCATCTACGAAATTAAAACCCTACCTACATAAGCCAAAATAAAAGAGATCGTGCTAGTTTGAAAGAGTTTCAAACTAATGAAGCTAATATCGCGTGGGTAACTTATAGACAGCCAAAAAATTGCCTTGCCTCGCCTTTAAAATTATTATTACATTTAATATAAAAGCATGTATCTGATTATATATAAAAGCATGTATCTGATTATATATAAAAGCATGTATCTGATTATATATAAAGCGTGTTTCTGATTATATATAAAAGCGTGTTTCTGATTATATATAAAAGCGTGTTTCTGATTATATATATAAAAGCATGTTTCTGATTATATATAAAAGCATGTTTCTGATTATATATAAAAGCATGTTTCTGATTATATATAAAAGCATGTTTCTGATTATATATAAAAGCATGTTTCTGATTATATATAAAAGCCTGTTTCTGATTATATATAAAAGCCTGTTTCTGATTATATATAAAAGAACGTATCTGACTATAACAATATTTCCAATTAATAAATACTTTTATTCTCGTAGTCAAAACACATGTTATTAAACACATGTATTATTAAATATTAATAACAACTTAAGAAAATATTTTATTGATTACATTTTTCATATCTATGTCTGAACAAGTGCAGATATCTCTATAGAGATAAGAAGTCGTTAATTTCCGTTTTGTTTTCATTAATTTTCATAACGTTTTTAACCAATTTTCTATACTTCTTTGAATTAGAAAAAATATACAATGAACAGCGTTGGCAAGTTTTAAACAAATTGTTCTAAACAGCCATTAAAAAGACCAATTTGTTTAAAACGTTTTAAAAAAGTTTAAAACGTGTTTTTTTGTGGAGAGAAATTTCGAACTCTTTTTATTTGAAAATGAGCGAAGTGAATAAATAACAGAAATACAAAGCTTCATTCAAAACCTTCCAACAATTCGACTGTTTCATATGTGTGTTTAATTGTTTGGAAACCCTACCAGTTCTTTTTCGGTTTGGGTCGCCATGCCGCGCGGTTTGGCTCAGTTTGCTGCGGTGTCCGGCACTGTCAAAAAGAAACGTAAGAAAAAGCCCGTCTTAGGGCCAGCATCGAAACAGCATCAAGAAAGAAACAGATAGTAGAACTTCTTGCCCAAGCCAGTGTTAGCGACGGGATGGCAGAATCCGTGAAATCGACGACAGAAAACGAATCAGACGACGGTGAAAATCAAGACACACCAATGTTCAACAAACAAGGAGAGCAAATGAAGAACACACCTTCTTCTGGAACAAAAACTGAAAATGGAAAGTTAAACCTTGCCAACCAAAATCAAGGAGAAGAAGACCCATTACACAAAACAAAGAAACAAACACCAGAGGACAGGATCCCGGTAAGCCCACTCATATTCCAACCAAGAATAGTCAGAGATCATCCAATCGGAGAACCAGGAAACAAAGAGGAGAAAACGTTCCATGATGTCTCTTTCCCCTACCTTTGCCAACGAATCGACAAACTAGTCGGAGAATTAAAAGATCTTAGGGTACTGAGAGGAGGAGCCTTGTTGCTAGTTCCAAACACCCAAGAACAACGGGACACGCTACGCACATGGACAATATAAAGTTCACAGTAACACAACCGGGCTCCACAAGGGACGAAGGAACCAAAGGAATCATAAAAAACGTACCACAAGAATATACCGAAGAGACCATAAAAGAGGCTTTATTACAGAAAGGCTACTTGATCGAGTCGGTGAAACGATTAGGCCCGAACAGCACATTCTACCTCCTCCAATTTAACCAACCGCAGCTGCCACAGGAGGTACGCTTCAATTATAGAAATTATCCCTTGGCGCCATACGAACGCAGACCCTGGCAATGTAAAAATTGCAAACGCTTTGGTCACCCAGCGAAATACTGTCGTTCAGCCTTCCGCTGCAACTCCTGTGGCGAATTCCACGACAATAAGACGGACTGTCAGACAAACACCACTTGCCCGAATTGCAAAGGTCCACATACTGCCAACACCCATTCTTGCCCCAGGCGTTTGAAAGAAATCCAAATACTAAGAATTCAACAAAGAGAACATATCCCCAAACATGAAGCCGCAAACCGAGTCCAACAACAAACCAGAACCACATCCTACGCAACAGTAACCCAACGAGCTCCACCCAAAGGAACCAACCCGGCACCCATGTCTAAGAGTCCCCGGACTACCATCGGGATCCCTACCAACACTCCTACCTCTCCCCCAGAAAAGATCGCGCCGCTCTTGGCGGAACTCCTTCTGACCTTCGCCCAAAATTTCGAGTTGAACTACGACATAAGCGCTCTAATAACGCTAATGATCAACAGACTCATGCACACCTCCCTCACACGACAGGACATAGATCCCCTCATCCCTCCCAACGTCAAATAGAGTTTTACATCCCTGTTCGAGGATGAGGAACCCACCCAGTGAACTCAAAATCTTACAGTGGAACATACGTAGCATTCAGGCCAACATTGGAGACCTCACAATGCTAATCCAACAAGAAACACCAGACATATTAGCCTTACAAGAAACCTGGTTAACATCAGAAAAAAAGCCCCCGATTTTGGACTGTACCGAGTCTTTCGACAGGATAGACCTCCCACACCAGGTACTCCCCTCCACCTCGGGGGAGGGGGGGTAGCAATCCTCGCCAGGAAAGTTATCACACCCAAGCGAAAGAACATGACGTTCCCGACTCTTATGGAGGGCATCACCATAACAATCACTTGGGACAACAGACAAGTTGAGATAATCTCGGCTTACGAACCAAAAGGACGAACGAGCCTACAAGATTTCAATTCATAACATGACCAGATACAACCGCTTTTTATCCGATGTGGGGACTTTAATGGGCACCACCCGAGCTGGGGAGACTCCAACACGAATACCCAAGGTCGCACTATAGCGGCATGGTTAGACACAACGCCGAATCTGGTACTTCAAAACACGGGCCATTACACTCGCATCTCGTCCTCGGCATCTCCTTCGGTGTTAGACCTCACCTTTACCGACGCCACGCTCGCTCCGGGAGTGAATTGGACGCCACTACACAAGGGGGGCAGTGATCACCTCCCCCTCCTAATTACAATTCCAAACTACGATTGTCGGGGAAGGACACCTCCCCTACATCGACCTCCCCCACCCACTTTTACGCCACTCAACTGGGGAAAATTCGAAGCAAGGGCCTTAGAACAAGCCAAGAACACAGCTCAGGAACACTGGAGCAACACAGAGATCACCGAAGCCCTTCGAAGTTGCGCCGGTGTCAGCACTCTGCACAGACCCAATACCAGAGGATGCAATACCCCCACGCTCCCACCATGGTGGTCCATCAAGCTATCCCAACTACACAAGAAAATGAATTGGCACAGGAACCGATACAGCAAGCAACACAATAAAAACGATCTCATTGCCTATAAGAAATTCCGTGCCCTTTTCCGAAAACAACTAAAGAAGCAAAGACGGTCGGGCTGGCAGAAGTTCTGCACCCATCTAAACGCCCAAAGCAGAGTAGCACAAGTCTGGAAGGGGTTGAAATGGGCGACGACGAATGCGGCTACACGCCAACAGACTACCCCTCACACCGACGACGCACAGGTGGCAGAAAAACTTGCAGATTACTATCACACAGTATATTATAAAGAAACTCCCTTTCGTCAGCCGAGCACAGGGGGAGAGAACGAAAGTTATAATACACCGATAACCCCACAGGAGTACCGACTCGGAATACAACGCCTAAAGAACACAGCCGCAGGTGGGGACGGGGTGTCGAACAAAATGCTGGCAACCCTCCCCTGGGAATTTCATCAGAAAGTCCTAAACATGTTTAATCACCATTGGACCACACAACAATATCCGCCCCACTGGAATGACGCGGTCATCGTCCCTTTCCTGAAACCGAACAAAACGAAGGAGGACCCGTCCCATTATCGACCTATAGCGCTCATTTCAACCCTGAAAAAATTGATGGATAAAATTGTCGACAGACGCTTACAACACTTCCTGGAAGACACCCAAGCCCTCAAGCCTTTTCAGACGGGTTTCAGGAATGGGGAGAACCACTACCGACAACATACTACGCCTGACGGAAGCGACCAGGGAAGCTTTGGAACAGGGACAATACATGGACATAGTCTTTCTCGATATAAAGGATGCTTTCGGGAACGTACCACCAGGACGATTACTACAACGATTGACGGAATTAAACTGCCACGGAAACTTGTGGTCATGGATTAGCAACTTCCTCCTCGAAAGAGAAGTACAGGTTCGCCTAAATGGGACAGTTTCCTCAACTAGACGACTGAATTATGGAGTTCCCCAGGGGAGCCCCCTAAGCCCCACCCTCTTCCTGACTGCGATCAACGATATTGGACGGGACTTCTCCCCAAATTCCTCGCATACTTTATTGAGAAACTTCGTCTGCTTATATTTTGACTCCACCCACAAATTCGATCTCTAGAAGTAGCTATATACAGAATTTGTGGGTGGAGTCAAAATATAAGCAGACGAAGTTTATCAATAAAGTATGCGAGGATCAGGGCTCTACATAAGGATATTTTTTTTAGTAGTCAACCTGACTAGTGAGCCCCCCTATCCCAATTTTTTTTAGTAGTCACTGACTAATGGGGGAAAAATTGGGGGTATAAAAACAAGAAGGGAAGGTAATGTTAATATTTGCTTTACCACTAAATGTTTAGCTCTATTAAAAATTATTTTGAGACGCATGGTTTACGAATATTTGGGACATTTTTTTTACTAGTCAAGTTGACTAGTGAACGCCCAGATTTCGATTTATTTTAGTAGTCAAGGCATTTTTTTTAGTAGTCAAATGCCTTGACTAGTGCCTTATGTAGAGCCCTGTCCTCGACCTCGAGTCGTCGGCTGCTTTTTAACCAAGGGAGTGAATGTTTATGATTTAACAATCTAACATTAAATCATGGCGTATGTGTCAGTACTGAGACAAAAAAAAATGCAGGAACTCATTGCAATTTGCCGATATTGATAAAGAATGCTAAAGATAAAAAGTTGTTATTGTGACTTGAAACCAGAAAATTATACAACTGAGCTAAATCCAATCCACTGATTTCTTAACTGTTTTCTTAACCGAGGCTACTTAGCGAAATATTTGGCTGCTTAAATAGCTCCGATATCATTGGTTAGCTTCCACTAGACGCACTTCCGGGGAAAAACCGGAGAGAAGGGTAAATAAGATTTTCGTTCACGTGGCGACCGCAGAGCGTCGCATATAATTGGGTAGCCGGCGGCGCGGGAGAAAATGCTGGAGTATAGAAATGAATTGCCTGAGTAACTTATAGGGAGCTAACATATTATTAACTCATGGTATCTTACATAGGTCTAAAGCAATTTTTTCCGTCTTGAGTTCGGCAGCATTTTCGCCTAGGTTTTTCAAGTTGGTTATGTTGGCATTTTGTTAGCTAAATTGGCGCAGTGTTGCCAATGTGTGGGTAATTTCCCACATAGTGGGAAATTTTGGTATGGTTTTAGGCTCTGTGGGAAAATGGTAATATTTTTCCGAAATCGGTGAAATATCAGAATTTTCCTGTTAAAGGGTTAATAGTGCAGACTGTGCAATTAAAATTAGTGCATTTTCGAAAATTTTGCCCGGTTAAATAATTGCTAGTGGCATTTTGAAATAAATTCCTTGATTTTAAGTTTGGCACTGATAAAAAAGAAGCATATTTTGAGAATTTTAAAGCTTTATGGCATTTTGGCGCATTTGTACATATTGTTATAGCCATGCGGAGTGATATTCCATATTAAATTTAGCTGGAAAAAATAGTCCAGGTGAATATGAATGTAACTTTTCTTTCATATTTTAGCTGGGGGCGGGGCTAAAAAGGGGGTGTGGGAAATATTTCAAATGGAAGTGAGAAAATTTACTTTCTAACATTGGCAACACTGAATTGGCGGCGGTTGGCTCAGTCGGAGTCGTAGTTTTGTTCTATTAAACTGACGGCGGTTGCGCTGGTTGGTTCTGTTCCGTCAAATTGACGGTGATGGTGCTCAAAGACATCCATTGTATTTAGGCAAAGTCTATTAGTAATTTTTACTTTTTACTTCAAGTAGAATTCTAAATTTATTGATATTTGCCTTAGTATTAACTTGTAACGTAGCCAGCAGTGTTGTTCTTGGTAGTACAATTGTACTTTTTTAGTACATTTTACAGTCTTCAGTACGAAGAGTACATTTTGATGTTTGAAAGTACATTTTCAAATTCCAGTTTTTAACATTAGCGTCTATGGGACGAAAATTACGGCACAAGATGGCGCTTAAAGCCTTTTGTGGAGGGGGAAGGAAATTTTAATACCCCCAAAGGGAGAAAAGTACGTTTTCAAAAAGCCTCTGGTAGTACGTTTTACTATTGGGGAAAGTATGTTCCCAAAAATCTAAGGAACAACACTGGTAGCCAGAGACTGGTGGGCCTCTTCAGAAGAATCTTCTTTTAAGAGGGCGCCACGCGCCTTCTTTAACTTCTTTTCCGTAGAAGAGAGGGCGACACTATAGAGGCAGAACGGCGCCTTCTTTGAAAAGAAGCTTTGGTAGAGGAAGGCGCAAACTCCCTTCCTACTGCCCCACCTTCCTTCCCTAAACCGAAAAATGCCTAGGAAGGAGTCTTAGCTTTCGCGAACCCCCCCTTCTAAGATTCGGAAGGTACTCCTTCAAGACGAGAGGTGAGCCTTCTTTTTTTGGGAAGAAAAATCTCTTCAGAATTAAAGAAGGCAATCGGGTTGGGAAGGAGGGTTACCTTCTTTCTTGGGAAGGGACAGTGCCAAAGAAGAGAAGTTTTTGTTGGGGGGGGGGGTGAATACGTCTTGCCCGAGAAGGAAAGTTTTTTTTCTTCTGTGATGTGACTATCCCTCGGAAGGTTTTAAGGCTTCTTTGAATGGGAAAGAAGTTAAGATAGGTCAGAGAGTAAATCTCTTTTATATTATGCAAACTCGAGAAGCCATCGGTAGATGGGGTTACCACATTAGCATGTGAAAATTTGATATTGATTTAGTTGATGGTGCAAAATTGTAACATATCGTTAAGATTAAGAGGATACATACATACATATATAATTTGATTAAACAGAGGGAGTAAACACCATTTCAATTTTATTACTAAATGAATATTATGTTGTATGAAATTTGATTAAACCGAGGGAGTGTTCAACTTTATTTCCATTTATTATTAAATTTTTTATGATCTTATATATATAAGAGAATTATATTTTTGAGGAAGTGGAATGTAACCAAACACTGAAAGAAGTGGTTTATTTGTGTCCTTTAAAAAACTCATAATGACCATTTTCATTTTAACCCGTATAATTTCGGGTTTATGAATAACACCTAACTAATCATCCTTTTATTAAGTTTAAAACCTGTATAAAAGCTAGATTGTTTAAAAAATACATCATGCAAATACGTGCGGCCTCAAAGATTATTTAGTGTCTACATAGACAGGAAACTTTTCCAGGTTTCAAGTCCCAATAATTAAAACAAAAAGTGCAACGCCGGGTAGTTTAGCATATTAAACCGAGGGAGTAACCACCTTCGGCTGTCGGTTGGATGAAATAAAGCCCTCTGGGTGATATGGGCACGCGATAAAGCGAGATTATTTGTTTTAAATTAGTATTGCTATGTTGGAATGGTAGTAATAACTGAATAACCACCCCTATTCCGTTACGGATTAATAATTGTGGGGGTAAGTTTCTTTTTCTACGTGACAGAACCGTGGAAGTAACCACTCTCGAATTTGATTACGACATTTTCGTTTCTCTGGGAGAGCTACCTATTTTTATATTATCCGAGGTAAGTATATAGGCTTAATTTTATATAGGTGTGTGGGTGAGCGATTTCAGTGTGCGATACGTCAATACATTTGAGCCTTGTTGCGACCCAGTCTCCAAAATAAATAATCTTATGATCAATTGTAAAAAATACCTTGTTAGATCAAAAAAATGTTATTTTTTTACTATTTGTTTAGTTTATGATAAAACCTTAAACGCCGGTATAAATAGCTAAACATTATCTCTCAGGAAAGCAGTTCAAGTTTCGTAATCAAGTCTCCGATATTTTAATTTAATTTGTACTTAAGAATTTGACGACCAATGTTAATAAATACATTTGAATTTTTTTAAGTAAACGTACTTCGAGTTATTTGGGAAGTTAGTCGCGACATTTCTTGGTGCCGAAACCCGGGAGGAGCTAAATCGAGTAGAAACTAGTCGCGTTAATTACCGTGAGAGTTAAAGTTCGGGACATGGAAAAGCAGAAGTTAATCAAAGCAAGAACAGCCCTCAAAGGACGGACTGATCTACTTCTGGATAAGATTAACTATGAACTCAACCTAGAGGAGACTAACTGCAAGAAGCTAGAGAAATTCCACGGTCAACTAGAAGACAAACGGAAGAAACTGACCGAGACCAACGAGAAGATCTTGGAACTGATAGCTGCCGGCGAGGACGAGGAGATAGCTGGAGAAGTCGACTCCGCCGAAGAATATGATGAGAAAATCCAGGAAGTGAATCGAGACATCTTAAAACATCTAGGAATTGAAAGCTCCGTATCTTCAAGAAGGAATTCCACCCAGAGCAGAGACGAGCCAGGAAGAATCTCAGTCAAGTTACCACGTCTAACTATCCAGAAGTTCAGCGGCGAAGTCACGCAATGGCAAACATTCTGGGGTCTGTTTAGTACATCGATTGACGAGAACAACGCCTTGGCCAAAACGGATAAATTCAATTACCTCCGTTCATATTTGGAGGGACCCGCACTCACAGCAGTAGGAGCGTATTCCTTGTCCGATGAGAACTATGATCATGCCATACAAACCTTAAAGAATCGCTTCGGTCAAAGAAATTCAGCCATGCGATCTCACATGAACAAGTTGATCCACTTAGCACAAGTCAAAAGTTCCCACGACGTTAAAGCCCTTCGTGACCTTTACGACACTTGTGATACGCAAATGAAGAGTCTCGCCTCGCTGGGAATTATGGAAAATACGTATAGCAGTATGCTCTACACGATCATACTGAACTGCCTGCCGTCCGATATGAACTTGGAGTATAGTAAGAAACTCGATAACGAAGATGACAGGGATCTACATATCCTTGTGGACTTTCTACGGCGGGAAGTAGAAAGTCGAGAGCGAACGCTAATCAGGAGTAAACCGGAACCAGAGGAGAGGAGAGCCGCATACTCTTACCAAAGACCAAGAAGCGAAGCAAGCTCGTATAAGCCTTTCAATACCTCAGTGAGAAGTCGACTGCCTACTACCGTAGCGCTGACCACTGCCGTTGCCAACGTCTGTGTTTTTTGCGATGAATCCAGTCATAAGCCAGATGAATGTAAAACCACTTACGAACAGAAGATAGAGTCCATTAAAGCCAAGAATCGCTGTTTCAACTGTCTCGGTTACGATCATACAGCGAGGCGTTGTAAATCCAGAGGAAAATGTCAAGTCTGCCAAAGAAGACATCATACGTCAATCTGCCGAGAGAAAAAATCAAACGTTGAGGAAAACGACAAGTCAAGCGACCCAGAAAAGACGCAAGATCAACACGCCTCGAGCATCTGTACCGGGTTGATTTCGATGACGGAATTCGGACTCAAAAACTCCCAAGTCTATCTACAAACGCTGGTACTTGCCATTGTAGGTTCCACGAGGGAAACCTTTGCTAGATGCATCTTCGACAACGGTAGCCAACGGTCCTTCATAAGAGAAGATGTATCCAGAGCCCTGGAGTTGCCCGTAGTAACAGAAGAACTGGTTCGAATTAATCCCTTTGGAGAAGCCAAAGAAAGTACTAAGATGCAGAGACGAGTAAAAGCGAAACTAAAGAGCATTATGGATCCAAGCATCATAGTAGAGCTGACTCTACTGGAAACACCAGTAATTTGCGGAGCAAGCGTTGGAGTTCCTGGAGCTGACATAAGGCGACAAATGACCGAGAGGGGTATCAAACTAGCTGACGAAACCAACCTAAATGGAGCCAAGGTATCACCAGAGTTGATAGTCCTAGTAGGAGCAGATTTCTACTGGAAGCTCTGCCAAATGAATTTCAAGAGACTGGAAGGTGACGTCGTAGCGGTCGAGACAACGTTCGGCTGGTCTGTCCAAGGTCCGACACCTGTGTCAGCAAACTATCCAAACCAATCATCCATAGCCGTGAACCTGGTCGTAGAAGAAGAACTGTTGTCTCAGTATCTCAGGAAGTTCTGAGAGCTCGAATCTATGGGTATCCAAAGTAGTCAAAGCCTCACCGTTCCAGAGCAAGATATCATTGAAAAGCATAGAAGTAGTATTCAGATCATTGAAGGTCGCTACCAAGTACAGCTGCCATGGAAGCAAGATCATCCAGATATCAAAAACAACCTGTCAGTCGCTACTAAAAGAATGTATGGACTAATTCGAAGATTTCAACAAAGCCCGTCTCTATACTATCGCTATCAAGAAGTAATCGATGATTATCTCTCCCACAACATAATTGAAGTCATTCCTGCCGACCAAATCTCAACGAAACCGGGGTTGTCTTATTATATCCCACACTTCGAAGTCGAGCGCGAAGACAAGACAACAACCAAGACGCGCATTGTATTTGACGCTTCATCTAAAGAAAGAGGATCTCCGTCATTAAATGATTGCCTGCACGCTGGTCCGAACCTCAACCCAGATCTGTTGGATATCTTATTGCGATTCAGAGAAAAGAAAATTGGAATCATGGCAGACGTGGAGAAAGCATTTCTCAAATATCATTGGATCCCAAGGATCGGGATTATGTGAGGTTCCTATGGATTGCCATGCACCTGGACCCGACAAACCGAGAATTATTCATCTACGCATGACCCGAGTTCTCTTCGGAGTGACCTCAAGCCCATTCCTGCTCACAGCCACTCTACAGCACCATTTCAAGACTCTACAGGAGGAGTATCCAGAGACTTGCAAAATGCTCCTCAGCACCCTGTTCGTCGATGATTATGTTGGTGGAACCGATTCTGTAGAGGAAGCTATTGACCTTCGAAAGCAAGCCTGTCAGATTATGAAGCGAGCAGGGATGAACCTAAGAAAATGGGTGGCCAGTTCCAGAGAGGTTATGTCCATATGGAAGTCAGATAGTGATCACGAACAGCTCACTACGCAACCAAGTTCCTCTCTAAAAGTACTTGGTATCACTTGGGATCCAGAGTCCGATGCCTTTGCCTTCGACGTCGCGTCACTTTGGGAGTTCCTAAAACAGAAGAAAGAAACCAAGAGAGGACTTTTGCAAGCCGTGGCAAGAATATTTGACCCCATCGGTCTCCTAGCTCCATTCATCATCACTGTCAAGTGTCTCTTCCAAAGGTTATGGCGACATGGCATTGATTGGGACGATAAGTTGCCTCCGGAAATTCAAGTCGAATGGGAACGTTGGTGTCAAGACTTACCAAATCTCCAGAAACTCAAGATTCCCAGATGGTATTTCGCGGAGGCAGATAGTCCAGTCCAAGACGTTGAGATCCACGTATTTTGCGACGCCAGCGAGAAGGCATATGCAGCTGTCAGTTACTTACGGTATCGCACAGAATCCGGAATGTATGGAGTAACCATCGTCTCCTCGAAAACCAGGGTAGCGCCCCTCCAGAAGCTAAGCCTACCTAGGCTTGAGCTCATGGCCGCACTTATCGGAGCCCGATTACTGAAGCACACGATGGAAGTTTTCAAAGGCAAGATACAGCGATACCATTGCTGGTCAGACTCGGAGATAGTTCTGTTTTGGATTAGAGGACAAACCAAGGAATGGAAACCGTTCGTTGCGAATCGGATCAACGAAATTCAATCACTGAGCGATCCCTGTCGATGGTCCCATTGCCGCAGCTCAGACAATCCGGCCGATCTACCCTCCAGAGGCTCTACCATAGACGATATAATAGGAACCCAGCAGTGGTGGAAAGGTCCTGTCTGGCTGTTCGGTAATAAGGAACTGTGGCCCACGAACAAGTTTCCGGTATCTACCCTTCCTCCAGAAGCAGTCAATGATGAAAAAAGATCCATAGTCCTGACCTGTCTGATCAAACCAAGAGACGCCCTGTTTGCCTTGGATAAATACCATTCGGCAAGCAGAGTATTCCGAGTCACTGCCTGGATCATTCGATTTACCACAAATCTACGTCTTGCCAAGGATGAAAGGCGATTTGGAGCTCTACGTGCTGAAGAGATAATACAAGCTAGAACCAAATGGTTTCAGTACGTCCAAGAAGAAGCCTTCGCTACGGAGATAAATTGCCTACAGAAAAGCCTGCCAGTCAGTAAAGCTTCAAGGATAGCTCAATTCAATCCATTCCTGGACAACAGTCTTCTACGAGTCGGGGGACGTCTTCAAGTCCAGTCTACCGTTTGAAGAGAAGCACCCGATTATTCTACCATCCAAACATATCCTCACCAAGTTACTGGCCATTGAAAGTCACGAGAAAGTAATGCACGCAGGTTACAACAGTACTATGACGCAACTACGAGAGAGGTTTTGGGTCCTGCAAGGTCGACAACTCGTGAAAAACATCATCCAGAAATGCTATGTCTGCCGACGGTACACCGCCAAAGCCGGAAGCGAAATCTTTGCCCCTCTACCACGGGATAGGGTGACGGAATCTTCGCCCTTCACAGTCACCGGGGTAGACTTCGCCGGACCTCTTTACATCCATGGTGAAAACAGCAACACTCAATCCAAAGTCTACATAGCTCTTTATACGTGCGCTGTTACCCGAGCCTTGCATTTGGAGATCGTATCAGATATGAGTGCCGAAAAGTTCCTGTTGTCCTTCCGGAGGTTTCTGGCTAGAAGAGGCGTGTGTCACACGTTGTATTCCGATAATGCCAAAGCGTTCAAACGTACGGAGAAGGAATTGGCAGCAATGTTCCAAACGATCCAGAGTCAACAAGTCCAAGACTTCTTGAGACACAAAGGTGTACAATGGAAGTATATAGTCCAACGAGCCGCCTGGTGGGCGGATTTTGGGAGAGATTGGTTCGTTCAGTCAAGAACTGCCTAAAAAGAACCATCGGACGCTGTTCATTGACCCAAGAAGAATTGATGACCACCATTACCGAAGTGGAAGCTGTACTAAACTCCCGACCTTTGACGCACACTTTCACTGATGCTGGCGAGCCAATGCCCTTAACGCCTGCTCATTTCCTCACGGGACAACGTTTAACAACACTCCCAGATCAAGCCTTCGTACAAGAGAACCCGGCCTCTGCCACTCGAAACCAGTTGACCAAGAGATACAAGTACCGACAAATGTTGCTGAACCAGTTTTGGAAACGTTGGAGGCAAAACTACCTGATGGAACTTCGTTCGGCACATACAGTTATACCAGTCCAGAGCCGTCCCGAATTCAAAAGGGACGACATCGTCCTAGTCGAAGACCAATATCTACCTAGACATGTTTGGAAATTGGCCCGTATTGTGGAAACATATCCTGGACGAGATGGGAAAATCAGAGCCTGTGCAGTTAAACTACCTTGCGGAACTATATTAAAACGAGCGATCCAGATGCTCTACAATCTTGAAGTATCATCGGATGACTCCGTCATCGGGCCGGAAGATGTTGCGACCCAGTCTCCAAAATAAATAATCTTATGATCAATTGTAAAAAATACCTTGTTAGATCAAAAAAATGTTATTTTTTTACTATTTGTTTAGTTTATGATAAAACCTTAAACGCCGGTATAAATAGCTAAACATTATCTCTCAGGAAAGCAGTTCAAGTTTCGTAATCAAGTCACCGATATTTTAATTTAATTTGTACTTAAGAATTTGACGACCAATGTTAATAAATACATTTGAATTTTTTTAAGTAAACGTACTTCGAGTTATTTGGGAAGTTAGTCGCGACAAGCCTAGCCAACGCACGCTGTTTCTGGCGGTGCTACTTGGCGAGTGGGTGAATACCCCAATGGCGGTATTGCCCCTGTGTGTTGGTTTCTCTTAACGTAATTTCCGAAATGGTTTATAGAGAGAAAAATGCACCATTCTTTTGACAATCTAGATAGAAGCCATTGCCCCCACCCCGCCATGATTACGCTGATATATTCGCTTCGCGCCAGAATATTTAACCTTTTGAAAAGTTGAGGTCCCATGCGAACTTTCACGGGAAATTACTGGCGCCAAAAGGCTTATCTTGGATTAGCAATGACCCGTTTTCAATGGAATAGGCGGAGGTGCTCTATTCTTTCGAAGATGATTTTCCCGAGGGGCCGGTAGGATTCACAATGCTAAAAGTTTTACATTCAGGGAACCTGATAGTGATTAGCCCCTCGGTGTTTAGTCATCGCAAAATACTTCTGTTTTCTCCATTTAAGTTTGGCATTTTGTGGAATAGTTTATGTACAATACCAGAATACCTATATCCAACGCATATATCATTTATATCCATGAAAAGGTTTCAAGCTACACTCATTAGGTTAAAAGAAGTTTGTGGAATTAGCAATAGCACAAGGTGAATAATCTAACACCAAGGACCTAGCTTTCCAGCTTAGGAATGAGGGTATTGTGTGTCTCTAACGAACGTCTCATCTCGAGTGTTCCTAAAACTTGATATCCCAAGGCTAGGCCGAATGTATCTACTGTAGAGTAAATGGTGGTTGAACACCCAAAGTTTTTCTCTCCTAACATTTTTTCTCGGCGCCAACTAACATCAGCCGCGGAAAACTGGGTCTCACTAAAAAAATTCCACCCCCCTTAGCACTCCGCACGATACGCCGTTGCCATAAAAAACGTAAACACCGTGGATGAACCCTCCATGCTTGAACTTACTCAGATAAAAAAAATTAGCCCCGCCTGTTTTACTTCACTCTCCACCGCTGTGGAGCGCTGCTTCAAAAGCTCGTTCTCGGTCGTGGCCGAGATTTTAGAAATTTTATCTCTCCATTCACGCGAGCTCCGTTGGAAACTTTAAAAGCTTAACGTCAGAACTTTCAGACACAGAGGCTACGGCAAAAAATCTTACATAGGAACTTGGTGTAAGATTATTCTACTTGTGGCAATAGATATACTATAACTTCGAGTTTATGAACAGTGTTAAACAATAATAATTTATGTAAATAATCAAACCGTAAGCTAAGCTTCATGGAAACTTAACGTGGACTTTCACCTTCTTTCGCTAGGTTCTCTTTGTTAAGATATCCGTATTAATAATATCTACGTTGGCATTCGGAAAAGCATTTGCTCTAAACTCGTTGTAAAGATAGGATTAGCCTTATGCCTAGTACAACTATAGTAATGGTGAATTTCATTCCTTAAATGAACTTATAATGGTTCCAACTGTCGAAATCCTTGAAAATCACCATTATTACCTTTAAATAAAAAAAATAAAAAACATGTTACCTCTTGGGTGGTATAGGAAAAAAAAACGAATGATAAAATGAATAACCTCGTGAAAAAGTACAATCAGAAAAGCAAATGAGTTATTTAAATAAAATATTGCCTATAATACTATAAAACCCAAGTATGATTTAGGTTTCCGACGCGTCTTATTTCTTTATAGGGGATAATCACAGCGTGTAGCGCCTAAGCACCCTAAAAATTTGTTTAAATTTCACTGGCCTGTGTTTCCTTGGCCTTTCTTTCAGCCTGCGCCTTCTCCTCAGCTTCCCACTCCGATTTCTTCCTCATATACTCCTCCTCCCTTTTCTTCCACCCATTATCATCCGTCTGCGTCTGAACGGAACTATGAATACATTATAAACAAGACGACCCAAGGGCTCGTAATAGTAGCCACATCGTACGAGTGAATAGCCCATCTATACCCTACTCTAATGAGTGGATAACCCTTCTATACCTTACCCTAATGAGTACAATGCTTAAATGATTTACCGTGCGTAAAATCAGAGTGAATAGATTAAAGAAAGCGGGTGTCACCCTTCAGTTAAAAAAATGTCGTTTTGCTTAAAAAGAAGCTACCATATTTGGTCACATAGTCAATGAAACAGGGGTGCATTAATCAAAAATGTCTTGATTAGAATCAAGACCTAAAAAGTATCGATAAGACTGAGGTTATCACTTGTCTGAAGGATCAGATATTATTTTTTATTTTTAATTGAAACTTAAATGCATGCTTAAGAAAAAACAACGTTCCATTACCGTTTTCCGTTGAAATAAATTATTTTACTGGTAATCAATTTCAAAAATTTACTTATCTCGGCTTTTCGACCACAATTCCATTCCCCGAAAACATTTTATCATTACCTAGAAGCACCCATAAATACCTACAAGCACCCACAAGTACCTAGAAGCACCCGGGGCAAGTACCCATAAGTACCCACAAGTACCTACAAGCACCCACAAGTACTTACAAGCAGCCACAAGTACCTACAAGCACCCACAAGTACCCACAAGCACCCACAAGTACCCACAAGCACCCACAAGTACCCAGAAGCAACCACAAGCACCCACAAGTACCCACAAGTACCTACAAGCACCCACAAGTACCTACAAGCACCCACAAGTACCCACAAGCACCCACAAGTACCTACAAGCACCCACAAGTACCTACAAGCACCCACAAGTACCTACAAGCACCTACAATCACCCACAAGTACCTTCAAGCATCCATAAGTTCCTACAAGCACCCACAAATACCTACAAGCACCCACAAGTACCTACAAGCACCCACAAGTACCCACAAGCACCCACAAGTACCCACAAGCACCCACAAGTACCCACAAGCACCCATAAGCACCCACAAGTACCCATAAGCACCCACAAGTACCCATAAGCACCCACAAGTACCCACAAGCACCCACAAGTACCTACAAGCACCCACAAGTACCTACAAGCACCCACAAGTACCTACAAGCACCCACAAGTACCTAGAAGCACCCGGGGCAAGTACCCATAAGTACCCACAAGTACCCATAAGTACCCACAAGTACCTACAAGCAGCCACAAGTACCTACAAGCACCCACAAGTACCCACAAGCACCCACAAGTACACACAAGTACCTACAAGCACCCACAAGTACCCACAAGTACCCACAAGTACCCACAAGTACCTACAAGCACCCACAAGTACCTACAAGCACCCACAAGTGCCCACAAGCACCCACAAGTACCCACAAGCACCCACAACTACCCATAAGCACCCACAAGTACCCATAAGCACCCACAAGTACCCATAAGCACCCACAAGTACCTACAAGCACCCACAAGTACCTACAAGCACCCACAAGTACCTACAAGCACCCACAAGTACCTACAAGCACCCACAAGTACCTACAAGCACCCACAAGTACCTACAAGCACCCACAAGTACCTACAAGCACCCACAAGTACCTACAAGCACCCACAAGTACCTACAAGCACCCACAAGTACCTACAAGCACCCACAAGTACCTACAAGCACCCACAAATACCCATAAGTACCCACAAGTACCTACAAGCACCCACAAGTACTTACAAGCAGCCACAAGTACCTACAAGCACCCACAAGCACCCACAAGTACCCACAAGCACCCACAAGTACACACAAGTACCTACAAGCACCCACAAGTACCTACAAGCACCCACAAGTACCCACAAGTGCCCACAAGTACCCACAAGTACCTACAAGCACCCACAAGTGCCCACAAGCACCCACAAGTACCCATAAGCACCCACAAGTACCCATAAGCACCCACAAGTACCCATAAGCACCCAGAAGCACCCACAATTACCTACAAGCACCCACAAGTACCTACAAGCACCCACTAGTACCTACAAGCACCCACAAGTACCTACAAGCACCTACAATCACCCACAAGTTCCTACAAGCACCCACAAGTACCTACAAGCACCCACAAGTACCTACAATCACCCACAAGTTCCTACAAGCACCCACAAGTACCTACAAGCACCCACAAGTACCTACAAGCACCCACAAGTACCTACAAGCACCCACAAGTACCCACAAGCACCCACAAGTACCCACAAGCACCCACAAGTACCCACAAGCACCCACAAGTACCCACAAGCACCCACAAGTACCTACAAGCCCCCACAAGTACCTACAAGTACCTATAAGCCCCCATAAGTACCTACATGCCCCTACAAGTACCTACAAGCACCCACAAGTACCTACAAGCACCCACAAGTACCTACAAGCACCCACAAGTACCTACAAGCACCCACAAGTACCTACAAGCACCCTCAAGTACCTACAAGCACCCTCAAGTACCTACAAGCACCCACAAGTACCTACAAGCACCCACAAGTACCTACAAGCACCCACAAGTACCTACAAGCACCTACAAGCACCCACAAGTACCCACAAGCACCCACAAGTACCTACAAGCACCCACAAGTACCTACAAGCACCCACAAGTACCCACAAGCACCCACAAGTACCTACAAGTACCCATAAGCACCCACAAGTACCCATAAGCACCCACAAGTACCTACAAGCACCCACAAGTACCTACAAGCACCCACAAGTACCTACAAGCACCCACAAGTACCTAGAAGCACCCACAAGTACCTACAAGTACCCACAAGTACCTACAAGTACCTATAAGCCCCCATAAGTACCTACATGCCCCTACAAGTACCTACAAGCACCCACAAGTACCTACAAGCACCCACAAGTACCTACAAGCACCCACAAGTACCTACAAGCACCCACAAGTACCTACAAGCACCCTCAAGTACCTACAAGCACCCTCAAGTACCTACAATCACCCACAAGTACCCACAAGCACCCACAAGTACCTACAAGCACCCACAAGTACCTACAAGCACCCACAAGTACCCACAAGCACCCACAAGTACCTACAAGCACCCACAAGTACCTACAAGTACCAAAGGCAGTTGGTTACATAATTTATTAGTGTGGGGGACCTTTTCCAACTTAACTTGTTAGCTCACACAAAGCTAGGTCCCTCTGTTTTTCAACCACCACGAAATATGAACCAAATAGCTTTAAAAGTGCTAACATCATAAACTGACTCTTTACACTGCTTAAATATCGCAGATTGGAATGGTTTTGAAAATTTAAATTTAAACATACTTAGACTTAATTATAGTCAATGAAAATTGCTTAGCGCCATGTTAAGTGTTGTACCTTCCATTTAAAACCGTTTTCAAGTCTAACAAACGTATAGTTTTTCTAAAATCGAATTAACCGGAATGTTTTTTTCTTAAAATTTCCCATGTTATTTCTATGGGAAAAATTCCTGTTTTTCATAAAAAGGTGTGAAAAATTTTATGGAAATGAAAACCACCCTTAGCAACTTTATTTTTATAAAATTAACTAATTAATGGATCTCTTTGAAATTTTAACCACATATTGTGGGCCAGAATTGTAGTTCTGTGGAATTTTTTCAAAACAGTTAAAGCAATACAAAAAATCTACATCCAAACAAAAAACCCTCCTTATACATTAAGAGCAGTACCCATAAGTACCCACAAGTACCTACAAGCACCCACAAGTACTTACAAGCAGCCACAAGTACCTACAAGCACCCACAAGCCCCACAAGTACCCACAAGCACCCACAAGTATCCACAAGTACCTACAAGCACCCACAAGTACCTACAAGCACCCACAAGCCTTATGTAGAGCCCGGGTCGCTGGCCCAATGTCCAGTTTAAAAAATAATCCTTATTTCCCACCCTGTAAAATTCTTTGGGAAAAATTTAAAGTTGTCTGCTAGACGTTCTAATATTTTGGCGCTTGTAGTTTATGTCTTTGTTACGGTAATGGTTGTTCCTTTAAAGGTATTAATAGAAGTTTATTGATTATTAAAAGAGTGTCCGTGTACAATAAAACCTCTTAACAGAAGTGGAAAATCTTTCTCCCAAAGACACGAAAAACAGAACATTGTAAGTGTAAAAGAAAACCATTCATATCAGCCCTGACTTATAAGAATGTATATTAAACTGATCAATGCCCTCGGTAGCACAAAATCTTAGTTTTATTGTCATAATTTTATTATTATTAAAATGTTACGCGTGATGTTTTAACAGGGAAACTGTACTATGAATGATGGATTCCGTGAAAGGTTCTCGTGTTATGGTCGAACATTTAAGCTGGTAAGTGATGAATAAAATGTAACTTGGATGTCTTAAGGCATGTGACAGTGACGTATCTACTATGTAAAGTAACACTTATTTCTTCGGAATAATTATTTTTAAGAAGCTACATGTTGTATTCATATAATGGGCTTGACAAAAGTTCATATGTTCCATAAGTTTGTCACTGAGTCATTTCTTAGTTCTTACTGAGAGCTTGTCAGTAAGTTAAGTTGGTGAAACGCCATTGATTCTCGTTAAAGGGGCTAGCTGGAACTGTTGGGGTGAAGGGGGGGGGGTGAAACTGTTGGTTAGCAAATTGCTTACCCGCCCACCGCGACGGTGGCGCCATTCCTTATGGCCAAAGAGCTGGGTGTTTTCCCCCTGAACTAAGGGCGGTCTCCCCCCAACAGCGCCGGTGAGCCCCTTTAACTAGATAACTAGAAACAATGCACAATAAATCATATTTCAATTCAGTTCAATTAAATTACAAACGGGCTTGAAGTCGTATCTACAAGGGCCTACTGGCCTGTAGAATAGTAATTCGAGTTGCGCACTTTTATGTATTTGACTACATATATTATTACGGCGTGCGCAAATGAACGTGATCAACGCCATTACTTGTCTTCGACATTGCTTATTCGTGCAATCGGCATTCTTGTTTTTAAGAGTGCGCCTACACAATTCTACATATTTAATGGCTCTTTGTAAACTTTATATGAAGAGTATGTGGTCACCGCGAAATCCAGGCTAAATTAATTCAAGATCAAACTTAGTATGGAATTACTACGCGGACCAAAAGGAACCTTCAAATGTGATTAGTGTTTCTTTGAATGCACGGAATTTTAATTTGATCAAACATCAATGTATTTACAAATGGGGAATAAAACCCTTATTCGAAGGGATTTGAAGGCTACACAGCCATCAAAGTTTCATTTAAGTCCTACATGGAAGATATTTAAATGTGTTGGGCCGAACTTTTATGTTGTTTTTAAAATTCTATACAGTATAAAGCATATTTAAACTGTGGCATTTAACGACTTTTCAACCTCTTGAATAATGAAACTAGTGTTATGTATTTAAAACCTTAAAATGCCCTCTTCCACCAGGGTCTTCTTATCGTCACAGGTACTTATTTCTGCCAAAAGTTTACCTGTTGCTCGTTAAAATGAAATATTATTTCCAACTACGCTTATTTTTTAATCTGGCCAAGAAATATCCACATTATTTTTAAATTATGCAGGGTTGCCACAGTTCAGGGAAAACCTCGAAAAGTCAGGGAATTTCAAAATGTGCCAAAAGGTCAGGGAATAGTTTGAGAATATTTAGAATTTCAACAAACCAGCTCCCTAATGTTGAGCGTTAAATATTCAAAAATGCGATTTAAACGCGATTGTTTACTTAGATTTAGAAATTAGAATAATGACAATTGATTCAGAAAACGTCGGGGAAAATTCTAAAAGAGGTCAGGAAATTTGAATCCGAAAATTTCGTGTAAACCCTGAGAGGATGCAAGAACGAAATAAATAGATAACTTGTCTTCACGCAGCATCAATTAGCAGTTGATTATTCCAATGAATATGGCGAGAGCAAAGAAACGTTGTATATATGACCTTTCGATTTTCTCCTCCGATCCCCTTTTTGTTGATATGTTTGTTCACTAATCAAATATTTCTCCTTGAATATCGTTTCCAAGAGTAGAATCAACATTATTTAGGACCATTTACGTTTTAACTTTGTTTTATTAGAGACATGTGTCACATCTCTTTCGTTTAATGTGGTACCGCCACATATTTTAGCCTTAACCCGCTTCCTTAAAAAATGGTGTGGTCTAAGTTAAATCCTAGCTTGGTTTTTAGTAAATATGAAGCTCCTTTTCTGTTCAACAAGAAGTCGCGTTATAAGCAAACTTATGCACCACAAGTGAAAAGTTCAAAGTGTACATTAATGATACCAAACGCGTTAGAGAGCGTCAGTGTCAACTTCGATTGTTTGTGGGAGGTATGGGAAACTAGGGAAATTACTTTCTCATAGTCGTAAACAACGGGATAAAACTGAGGTTGTGGAAAACCTTGCATCCCTACAATTTTTATGAAATTCGCTTGAATGTTATTGTATTTTTGATACTAAATTGACGTGTCGTTTTTATATTTATTCTATGTATTTTCAGTAGGGAAATTCAAGAAGAAACGTTCAACTCGGATCAAATATTCTGCTGAATATAAACGTCACGATAGAAAGGATAACGATGAAAAACCCTTAAAATGTGATCAGTGCGAATATACGTGCACGAAGAAGTATGATTTGATCAGACATCAACGCGTTCACAGCGGAGAAAAACCCTTCAAATGTGATGAGTGCGAATATACCAGCAGGCGGAAGTGTTATTTAATCACACATCAACGCATTCACGGTGGTGAAAACCCCTTCAAATGTAACCAGTGCGAATATGGATGCACGTGGAAGTATAATTTAACCGCGCATCAACGCATACACAGTGGTGAACAGCTCATCAAATGTGATCAGTGCGAATATGGATGCGCAGATAAGAGTAATTTAATCAGTCATAAACGCGTTCACAGTGGTTATGAAAAACTCTTCAAATGTGGCGAGTGTGAATATGCCGGCAGACGGAAGTGTCATTTAATCACACATCAACGCATTCATAGCGGTGAAAAACCCTTCAAATGTGATCAGTGCGAATTTGAATGCACGCAAAAGGGTGGTTTGATCACACATCAACTCGTTCACAGTGGTGAAAAACCCTTCAAGAGTGATTAGTGTGAATATGCCCGCAGAGGAAAGTGTCATTTAATCACATGAATGCATTCATAGTGGTGAAACTAATTAAAACCTTGTCAGTGTGACTATGGATGCACGCGGAAGAGCTCTTTGCTCATACATCATTGCATTCACAGTGGTGAAAACCCTTGAATTGTGATCAGTGTAACTGTAGATGCAGGCAGAAGTACCCTTTGATAGTACATAAACGTGGAAGTCGCAAGAATTAATCGGTGAATTTTAGTTCATTGAAAAAGTCTTAAAAGGCTGCTCGACAATGTAAAATATCTAAAAATAACTTTTTAATCGTACAGTAAACAATTTAAAATCATCTTTTATCCTCTTCTGTAAAAACATTTTGAAATCATCTTTTATCCTCTTCTGTAAACATTTTAAAATATCTTTAACTGCACTGCTCGAGGGGATGTGAGTAATCAGGACCATGAGTTAATAATATGTTAGCTCCCTATAAGTTACTCAGGCTCCATAGGCGTAATGTATCCAGCGATTTCTTCTCATTTCGCCCGCGCGGGAAAAAAATCCGAATGTTGCGCTCTCTCTTGTCCAAAAAAAAATCCCGCTCGTACTCCTCGACCAGGGCTCTACATAAGGATATTTTTTTTAGTAGTCAACCTGACTAGTGAGCCCCCTATCCCAATTTTTTTTAGTAGTCACTGACTAATGGGGGAAAAATTGGGGGTATAAAATCAAGAAGGGAAGGTAATGTTAATATTTGCTTTACCACTAAATGTTTAGCTCTATTAAAAATTATTTTGAGACGCATGGTTTACGAATATTTGGGACATTTTTTTTACTAGTCAAGTTGACTAGTGAACGCCCAGATTTCGATTTATTTTAGTAGTCAAGGCATTTTTTTAGTAGTCAAATGCCTTGACTAGTGCCTTATGTAGAGCCCTGGCGAGGATGGGGAGTGAATTCGCTAACTCCGATGTTCTTATCCCATAAATCCGTTTTTGTATTAACTGATACCCCGCATTAAATTATCAAAGAAACATACCTTTAAATGGCGTTCGAAATTGTTGGCGCAGTCCGCTGAAATTCTCCCTTTTGATCCGCAATAATTACACTGCAACCGAACCTTCTTTGAGGGTACTCCGGGTGACCTTTCGTAATTCCCCTCGTACTTAAAGTGTTCTTGGATATTGTTTTTTCCGAAATTACCTTCCAGAAACCTTTTCTGGAAATTCTCGTCCAGAGTTAAGATTAACTCATCGCTAGACGGCGAAAACGCCGAAGAGCTGCTTGAAGGGCAGATGGAAACATGCCCGTCACTAAGACTGCAGACACAATTTAAAAGTAAAAAAGTTAGAAAATATGGCTGTACTTTAGTACAGTTAAAGTCAACCTAAACTTAAGGGCAGATAATTCAGGTTTTATGGTACATTATTAACTAAGTATAATTATAAAATTAATGTAATCATATCATTAAATATTTAATTCAAAATGATACTCGGTTTGAAGAAACGTTGTACTAAGTTGAAATATTCGGGACCTAAATATTTTAATAGAATCAATTTGTTTAAGTAAATATTTAAATAAACATTTCATGCTCATAGTTAAATTTTTAGACTTTTAGTCAATATAACAAAACTAACTACATACAGGTGCGTTTTAACCAAGATATTGATCCATCCCATCAGTTACAGGAGAAAATATTTTACTTATCCCAAAAAACAGAACATTTTAACCATTTAATGTAGGGTAAATATTTTCAAGAAGATTTATTAAATAAAGGTTGAATGTTATTCTTGGCATTTGTAAGAAAAATATTTAAAAGAATTAAAAATAGTATAATCTCCCCGAACTTCTAAACAGTATTAAAACATTCTAACCTGGCGTATAAACTTTTAAATCGAGAACGAAGTGTGCTTCTCATCGATTAAAATTAAAGAATAAAATAAACTCACCCATTATCCAAATCTTCAGAGTCTTGATGTTGAGACATCTCGGGAAATTCTTACAAAAATGCAAAATAAAAATGAAAGGGATAAAGCCAAAAAAAGGTCAGTTCTAAACTTCGAAGCTCTCGTCTTGGTTGGAAAACTCAAGAGAAAATGTGATTCTGTTTGAGTTCTGGCGACTTTTTATACCCAACGAAGACCCGAGGGGGAGTAATGATTTCACCTTCTCAACCTATGGAGTGGCCTGGGCTTAGCCCTTCATGCTACTGTCCCCCATTACTCCGAGATGCTGAACCCCCTGAATCCATGCTACTAGGATGAAGGAAACTGCCCAATTTAGAAAATCTCCATAAAATTATGTATTTCTTTGTGTATCTCTCACATTGGAATAAGAAAGTTTTAACTGACTTAACATATTTTAATTAAATTTATAGAACTCTCATATTATTGCTCCAAAAACCTATAACCTTACTTCAGTTTTACTTGGTTTTAAATTTTAGATAATTATGGCAAACGTTGAAGAAAATAATTATGAACTTTTAAACTTACCTTATAAGTTTTACGTTCATAAATAATCATGAATCCGGGAAAACTACTCAAATAACCGGCATATTTAACATCTTCAACTATGTCTATTATTAATGCCTTCAAAAATAAAATTAGCACAAATTTTGTAATTAATTAAATTAGAGAATTAAAAGCAAGGTTCAGTTTTGTAAGAGGAAAATGTCCGACAACTCGTGCAATGCATAACTTATTTAAGATAAAACATTATAGAAACTACATTCATGAGTATTAACAAAGCGTTTTGAATGTATTCTTCAAATGTATTTAATAGCGCTATTTAAAATTAGTTAAAAATCTAAATATATGACATTTATTGATTAAATTTAGTTTATTCACGTTAAAATATCAAAAGTATAAATAGAAGTGGTTTATTGATACTTAAATATATGCTGCCTTCAAATTAAAGGCACGGTGTAGTGAGGATAAAGCAGACAAAGTAATAAGTGGGACCAAGTCGGATTGAAAACTCATATTATAATAACCTGCTAAATACGTCCACAAATTATGAAGTTATCATTAATTTAATGAACGAAAATCTTGAGTGTTATATACTCTTTATATCTTAATTAATATATAGTAGCGAGGCTTAAAAAAGACTGCAAGAAAAGGGGGATTTTTCGGTAAATTGGAAAATACGTTGAATGACGAGCAGCCCGCCCGTAACGCGCCCAAAGATATTCAGAGGATATGCCAAGACTTAGTTTTAGTGATAACATCAAATAGACTCTTGTTCGCCAGTTATTTACCCCACGTTTATATTGTATCGTGTGTTTTCCGAAATCTGGGATTGCTACTTTTGAGTTAGAAAGAATAAAAATCTTTATAATCTATATAAATGTCACTAATTGTTCAGCTCTAATGTATTTAGGCGTAGTTATCTTAAAAAAAATTTTTTTCCTCTAATTTGAAGCTCCAGTGTACCGGGGGAAATCGTTCTACAGGAGCTCATAGGAAATGCATAGGATGGAAAACGCCTTAAAGTGGGCTATTGTTTTTAAAATCTTTATCCCTAATTAACATGCGTTAAAATTTTTTTTTTTTTTTGGTAAGCAGCTATAAAAGTTGCAGGCTGAAATTCCAATCTATAGCACTATGTGGTTAAAGTTTCGCGGGGAAAACAGAACTTTCACGTGGGTTGGAAAAATCTTGGAATGAAGGGGGCACTCCTCCCTTTTCGCGTCGCACTGACGTGAGTTTTCAAGAACCAATGAGATGCTGGTTGTAATTTAGAGGCGGGTATTAACTCCAGACCTACGTTTGGGCTTGAGATAAAGCTGGAAATGTAGCGAATTTTAACTTTGTCCCTAGTAAACAAGATATCGCTTCTTGACAATACCCTTGTCAATACCCTTTTCTCTACCGTGCTGGAAGAAAATGCTGATACACAGAAATGTTATTCGCCCAGTACTTATAGGGAGCTGTAATATGAACCACTTATGTCCTTAGTATGCACCAACGTTAGCAAATTGAAAATACTGCTGAGCTATATGGAGAGTATAGTGTTTACACGGCAACCGAGTTATGAATAGAACTTTCTATATCGCTTGAATAATTCAGCATTTTAATTACAACGCCTGTAGTTGCTTATCGATAAATAGCAAATAATAATTCGATAATGAGAGCTAACATTTTGGTTTCCAATCTTATAATTTAAAGTCCTTTGTGGATTTGACCGGAAAGGCACATATTTTTTATTCTTTAAAATGGATTATAGGTTGTGTTTAAAATAGCAATTCTTAAATTCGAATTCGGTGCTTTTGCTTCTCTGACAAACATTAAACCAAGCGCGGTATTCTATCTTCAACATGAAAGAAAAATCATGCCACTCAAGCTTCCGCGAAATGACATTAACTCTACCTTTTCCCAAAATGGCTCCGAAATAAAGAAAGAGTTTCTGAGCAACGAATGACATCATTGATCCTGGAATTCCCTTGACTCGCTTGTGAATGATGTCAATAATTGTTAAGACTCCCATGACGCAAAGCAACCCGCTCCAAATCTGAAAAGTGTTTTCAGAGGAGCAACGATTAAGAATTACTTTGCAAATTAAGAAAATCCCGTCAGGGATTTTCTATTTATACTCAATCCGAAATCATAATGTTAAACTCTATGGAGCTTAACATTAGGAGGTGGATAAATTTTTGGCAGATAGACCCAAGGTTTCGCGACTAAGGGGGTACACTTTTTTCACAACCTAGCAGTACAGCACTAGGAAAGGCTGAAAAGGTATAGTATCTCATTTCACGTATTGTAAAGTTAAGTTGATTTTTTTGTATAGGTTTTAAAAAAAATCTTTTTAAACCACGTGCTTACATGACGCGCCAGCACATGCGACATTTCATTAAATTTTCAATTCCGATCTCGCGCTTAATTTCACCATTTTGAGTCTCTAATTAAGTTCAAGTGATTTTTTGAAACCTTTTGGGCCTATTTTTGTTTTTCTATAAGCCTAAGTTTAAGTGATCACAATGCAATAGATGGAGAATTTTAATTATATTCTTCTAATTATCAGCTACTTTAACCAACGTGGTTTCAACGAATGTTTAGCATAATTTTAATTATTTCAGTGTATTGTACTTTCCGACCATTCCAAATGTAAGTTACGATTTAGTGAAATACTATAAAGGTCGACTGAGCTTGACAATTCCAGAAGCAATTCTTCCTAAATAACGTTTCTCCTCAAAAAGGGACAGATATTATACAAAAACGAGTTTTGCTTCGCAGTCCTTAAGAAACTGCATTTATACACAATCCGCGACACTTTTTCAAACCCACAAAGGGCCAGAAACTAGAAATTATTATATGTATTGCAATTTGAAATGAAGTTTAATCGTTACGAGAAATTTGCTTTTAATTGCGTAGTTCAAACATTTGTTATGATTAGAAATTTTTCAACAAAAACGGGTATGAATGCGGCGTTTGGGGAAAAAGCTACATCAAGGACGATTATGACTCGAGTTCGAATTGAAGTTTAAAACTATTACAAGATGTAACAACACACATATGAACACCTTTTCTGAATGTATGATAAATGTCATAAATACGACACTGCTTTTAAAGCCACAAATCAGAATGAGGGACTTCATTTTAGGAGTAGTAAAGCGACATTTTACTCGAAATAAGTGTTCTTATCTCTTCCACCCTGAAAAATTAAAAGGCTAAAAGCTCATTTTCTATTTTTTCACATTAATTATTTGACAGGGATAAGTTTTTAGGGGAACAGATTCTATATAATTTCATACGTGAAAATCTAAGCTCCCTTTATCTCGAAACACCGCATTTATACCCGTTTTTGTTGTAAAATTTCTAATCACGACAAATGTTTGAACTACGCAATTAAAATTAAATTTCTCATATCGATTAAACTTAATTTCAAATTGCAATACATAAAATAATTTCTAATTTCTGGCCCTTCGTGGGTTTGAAAAAGTGTCGCGGATTGTGGATAAATGCAGTTTTTAAGGACTGCGAAGCAAAACTCGTTTTTGTATAATTAACTATTAGTTGGATCTCTTTGAAATTTTAACCACAAAATATGGCCCAAATTTTAGTTCACTGGCAAAATTTCAAAGCAGCAAACACAATACGAAAAGAGTTACGGCCAATCAAAAAACCCTCCTTTAGTATTAGGGGCAGTATCAAGTCTCATCTAAGAGAGTGACCGCTCTCCTAGAATTTAGGCCATTTGAAGTGGTAATTGCCAATATAATAGAAACATCAATTATATATGCTATTAACATTAAAATTTAATTCCCCTAAATCGAGAGTGTTGGAATATTATGGAAATGATGGAGCGGCAATTAAACGTAATAAACTTTTATTAATATAAATTAAATAAACTAGATAAATAAACATAACACTAAGTTCCAAAAATTAAACATATCGTTACTAATAACACACGGCGGCAAACCCAAGTAGACTAACTGTCTCTCACACGGTCTCGAAAAACTCTCAAGAAAACTAAACCTTGATTCTTCTCATTATAGTTCGGTTTCATTCAGTTCTTATCTGTTCACGGTTAAGCCTAGGCTGGTTCAGTTCAGTTCATTTCGTTTCGACGAGTACATTTATCTCGGAGAATTATCGCATACTAACTAACTATTTAGGCCTTTGGACGTGGTAATTGCCAATATAATAAACATCAATTATATATGCTCTTAACTTAATTAAATTAAATTACTAAAACTTAATTCCACTAAATCGAGAGTTATACCGCATTGTTGTCCCCTTGGATTTTCAAACTTCCGCAATTTCCGAACGAATTATTTAACCAGGAAAATAAGGATAATGACATTTTTGACCACAAGAAGTCGCTATATACAAAGTTTGTGGGTGGAGTCAAAATATAAACAAACGAAGTTTCTCAGTTAAGTATGCGAGGATGGTACCAGAGGATAAAGGTATGATCCAACGTTCTAAGTACATAAATTTGTTTTTGGCAACACCATGTTATTTTTAGGACAGAATTTCTTCGTGACATTTATCGAAATTGAAGACGAGTCTAGATATGAAGTAACATGCCCTATCTTGAAAATAATCTTACTACGGGGCGTTTTTCTTAGCAAAGACGATCATTGCTTTTTCAAAGGATTATTGGTCTTAAACGAGTTCAACGGCAGAATTAATAAATGAAACCACTAAAAATAAAGTTTAAGCGATGAATGATATAACACTGAATGAAACGACCGCTAGACGTTATTAGACATTAGAGAATTTAATAATCTAAACACGTCAGTTTATCAATGTTTGCCAAAATATATATAGTCCCCTTCCTAAAGGATTTAAAAACGGTACCATTTTAAGCTATTTATGGATACTTTAAGGGATAATGAGCCCAAGAGAATGAAACGTTCCCAAGAAGGATTAAATGACACGTGCCTCATACAACAGTTGTCGCCCAAGTATATGCGTAACTGTAATTTCTAGTTATATTACTTCTCTTTTCGTGGAATAGTTTCCAACCTACGAGCTTCCCTGAGGCTCTTAAAAGTGATATAAAGAGACTAAGTTGGAATAAGAGAAACACGAAAAGGGGACATGGGCGTTTCTGTTGCTATGACAACCGTTTGGGGAAACGGTTGAAGTGAAAAATCCTTTGTTCTAAGGTAAACTTTATTTAAATAATTTTTGATTTACATATTTATATTAGAATTAATGATAAGTAACAAAAGAATGATCGAATTTTTATATTTTATCGAACTTTATTGTTTCAAAATTATTTTACCTGACCTAACCAAGTACTGTTTAATCTTAAAATAATCAAGTTTACAACAAATTGCGTATATGTTCTTAAAACTAGTGTAAGATAAATTGCTGTATTATTTGTAGACCATTGTTAATTTTACCCTTGCCAAGCAGAATATTAGAAATACTGAAGATTGAGGTTAAATATTTTTGTTTGCGCGTTAACTAAGGAAAATAGCGAGAATAGTCAAGCTGATAGTCCTAGAAGATTAAATGTAAGAATAGATAACTCTACTTTATTACGAAGACAGAAACGATTAGTGTCCCTTGTGTGCACGCATTGTGAAAACAACTGTGAGATTAATCAAGACAGAAGCGAAATTGGTTTTCACTGTAAAGGGAAAAGAGCCAGAATAATAATGTAACATGTTTACTGCTTCCGCAGAAACGTTTTCGTTACTTACACATGTTTTAAACAGCTCTATGTTCAATTTTTAAAAACTAGTTAATATCTGTCGAGAAAGAGTAGAGTCGCTTTTTCGGATGCCGTACTATACAGGGTGTATCTGAAATGGACGTAGGAGCGGAAGTATTTGGGTTCTTGGGGCCAATATAAGGCGAAACTGTGGTATGACATTTTGTCGTACGCCAACCCATTTGGAAGTTACTTGAACCTCACACTTGCTAGTTTGCATAAATCACAGTATGTTGACTTCGTCTAAAACAGTAGGAATTAAGTTCAAAATAGAATGATTATTGCAAATTATTGGTTGCCAGCTAAAACAAAAAAAGCCTCAAAGCCATAGAGTTTATAGTCAATTTTTGAGGAGTAGAAAGTTGTACAGTTGATGACTCATAAAGAACATCAATGTAAAACAACATGTTACAATTTAGTGTATTGAAACGGGAAACTGACAGCGATAAGTAGCGCAAACTAATAAGGAACACCAACATTTTGCTTCATTCTTCAAACAATCGAAAGGTTGCATTTAGTTTAAAGATTAGGTTAATGTTGCAACTTATCGAAATCGATATTCGTGAATAAATGTTAGTGGCCGATTGTTTGGGATGGGTTGGTGGGCAACGCCTGTTAAAACTGAGCAGTAAAATGCATAATTTTTAAAATTTTATCCTTATAAAAATCAACAAATAATTAAGAAACCTAAATGTTATAAATGAAATAAAATTTGTTACGGTTTAAAGTAATCAAAAAAGGGAACATTCCTTTCTCTAAAAAATTACAGTGAGTGAGTAATGGCGGTTTTCTTGGGGCCTCACCCGAAACTTCACCCGTAACAAATTAAATACGGATGGTTAAACAAGAAACTGTGAGAGAAATGATTAAACTATCGTAGCATGCGAACGTTTTATAGTGATTTGCAGTCCACCCTAAAACTAAACTAATGACGTTTACTAACTGGTAGCAATCTGCCAGCGTTGAGAACGACAGGAGACCTACCTGCAATGCGAGATGCAATGTAATGTACCCATAAGGAAATGAACACTCTTACTCCTTAGAATTATTCCACGAAAATTGCCAATAAAAACGGTAAAAACGGTTCTTCTTTTAAAGTTTCAAATGTTTTAAAGCATGTAAAAAATAATTTGCTAATTTAAGCATGGTTTTCAATTGGCGTAAATCACGACTTTTCGCCCGACGTCAAGCGACAACCGAAAAAAACCTAGTTACGCTGCACAGAAATTACGTTGAGTGTGGCGATATAAGCTTTCTATTTTTTCGACCGCATTCAACGTTAACGCTCTGCGCGAGCCAACCAGCAATTAGCTAGAGTCGTGACGTCATTTTTGACCACGCGTGTTCGGAAGAGGCCGTCCGCGGTCTGCCATCTTTTTTATTTATTTCGATCCTAATCGAGTCAGTTACTAATGCAAATCCCTGAAAATGCCGAAGTTCAACGAGGAAAGGTTTATTGAAGAGGTTAGGACCAATACAACTCTGTAAGCCTTGGTTCCATTATTTGCATGAACTACGCTAAGTGAAAACGCTAAAACGCTGGGCGACAACGTAAACAACAAATCTGACGTTTGACGTTCAGCTGAAAACTAGTTTTTTTCGGTCAAGTGAAAACCATGCTTCAATGGACACAAGACGTCGCCGGATATGTAGTCTTGTACACAAACCAAAATGAACGCTTTTGCAACCTTTCGATTGTTTGAAGAATGAAGCAAAATGTCGGTGTTCCTTATTAGTTTCCGCTACATATCGCTTTCAGTTTCCCGTTAGTATCGGTCTGTTGTTTCAACAAACTAATCGTAACATGTTGTTTTACAATGATGTTCGTTATGAGTCACCAACTGTACAACTTTTTACTCCTTAAAAATTGACTCTATGGCTATGAGGCTTTTTTGTTTTAGCTGGCAACCACTAATTTGCAATAATCATCCTATCTTGAACTTAATTCCTCCTGTTTTAGAAGAAGTCAAAATGCTGTGATTTATGCAAATTAGCAAGTGTTAGGTTCAAGTAACTTCCAAACGGCCTGGCGTACGACAAAATGTCATACCACAGTTTAGCCTTATAATGGCCCCAGGAACCCAAATACTTTCGCTCCTACGTCCATTTCAGATACACCCTGTATATGCGCGTCCTAGTAACCGCTAATATATATGCGCGTCCTAGTAACCGCTAATATATATGCGCGTCCTAGTAACCGCTAATATATATGCGCGTCCTAGTAACCGCTAATATATATGCGCGTCCTAGTAACCGCTAATATATATGCGCGTCCTAGTAACCGCTAATATATATGCGCGTCCTAGTAACCGCTAATATATATGCGCGTCCTAGTAACCGCTAATATATATGCGCGTCCTAGTAACCGCTAATATATATGCGCGTCCTAGTAACCGCTAATATATATGCGCGTCCTAGTAACCGCTAATATATATGCGCGTCCTAGTAACCGCTAATATATATGCGCGTCCTAGTAACCGCTAATATATATGCGCGTCCTAGTAACCGCTAATATATATGCGCGTCCTAGTAACCGCTAATATATATGCGCGTCCTAGTAACCGCTAATATATATGCGCGTCCTAGTAACCGCTAATATTTGAAGGCGAATCTTCTCAACCATATGCGAGGATGGTACCAAAGGCTCAATCCATGGCCCTATGTTCTAATTAGCTTAAATCCGTTCTTGGTGTTACCATTCTCAAGACAAAAATGCATGCTTCATGTGTGATAGAGCTGGTACAATTCCCTAGAACGTATGAGAGGCGGACTGTCGGAACTGCACTGATTTACTGAACGCACGCGTGTTTCGCCACAGTCCCCTTTCGCGATGTAGCTGCGGCCGCGGCGCTGCACATTCGTAGCCCCCGTTCCCGCGGCAGGAGCTTTCGAGAAAACAAAATTTGTGTCATTCATTCACAGTTTGATCGACTATCAAGGGGTAATGGATGGGGGGGAATTAAAAGCCGCAACCGCCCTGGGCATCAAAATCCCTGGCTACGCCTCTGCTCTGCCGGTTAAATCAAGTATTATGCACAATATGTCTAGTGAATTGAGGCCCGAGATGAAATAAAATATGGGTTTTGATATTCGTGTCTGTTATGAAGAGACATTAGTGTGAGTCGAAAGTTAAAAACAAATTTAAATAATCAGCTTCAGATTTTATAATAGAAGAAAGCATCATGGTGGCCATCAGATCAGTGGAAGGTCTGGTCGTAATCGCTTTATAGCTATTAAGAATATCGTTGAGGTGAAACGATAGGATAGTGTTTACACGGTAATGCAGATTTGAATGTAGCTTTAACCATAAAGGTTAAACAGTTGAGGCGTATAAAATTGGGTTTTTACGAACACAAAGTAATGTCCCTCCATAATATAAACTCTTCATTTCCTGTTTTTTCCCCATTGACTGATTTCCATGTGTACAAGTAAAATCCTTATGTCGTCTGCTTTAATGTATATTTGCAACGCTTTGAATCATAAACTTTAATTTTTGCAATTGCTCATCAAGAAAAAAAAAGAGAAATAATTCCACATCTAGGTAAATAAGTTTATAAATAGTCCTCTGGATTTGGAGAGGTAAAATTTTGGTTTTCCCAACTTGTTTATCTTCAATTCTTAAATAATTAAATTTGTACGATTTTTTAAGGTTTTTATATGAAATGATAACAATTACTTTGCGTTCTGAGCTCCATTCCAAAATAACAGAATTCAATTTGGCCTCTGTCCTTTCAATTAAATATCTAAGCCCCCGGATTGAACTGAATTATAGCACAGACCTTAATAATATATTTAATTTTAAAAAAGAGTTTTTGAAAAACTGTCATTTCTGAAAACATCCTTTCGTACCTGACCCTTTTAAATAGCTTGATTTGGTCATTTTCACTCACTTAGGTCTCTTTTTACTTACAGTTTCATTTAGTTAATAGTCACTTTTTCGAGTAAATCCAAAAGTATGTTTGTGTGAGCCCTTCAGTATTAGTTTATATCTAGGTGCGATGTAACGCACAATTAAAGAACTTTGCGTAGTTACGTTCTTAAAAAATAAAATCATCCACACTATCTATAATTTGATTAATCTACTCCTATCATGAGTCTTGGACGTTTGCTTCCTTAATGTAGAGGGCAATGGGATCCGCGAACGTCACGGTTATTAACCAAAATCATTACGCCAATGCCACCCCTCGTAGAAAATTTGAGCTTTATTTTCCAACCAATAGCGTGGCTACAAAGTCTCGAAAGGAGATCTGGGAAATAGCGTCTGGAGCCTCTCTTTAAAAATACGTATCGTCTGCTAAACGAGTATTAGAATTAAATATGGATTTCAACGGCGTTTAATCTTTTTGGGACTAAAATTGAAATTGTAAAGCCCAGCGAGCAACGTATGTACATTTTTAAAAAACTAAAATGTGTTTCAGTGCCAAATTTTTCCAAATTTCTTCTTGCATTAACTGATAGCTACAAGAGGTTTTGAAAAGAAATCACTCACGATCTTTTCAAACCCAAAAAGTGAGAGATAGTCAGTGATTTTGTTTTACAAGCTCTTGTAGCAGTCAGTTAATTCAAGAAAAAATAACGGAATATTTTGGCTCTAAAACACATATAAAATTGTGTTTTGGCATCTTTTAAAACCTTGCTTTTATCTTTTGAAAACCTGAGTCCAATCACTCCAGTGGGCAAAAATTGTTAATTTAGCCTTGGCTTACCTGGCTTTTGATGTGTTTCTCTGCAAGTTTGGACGTACCTTGACTATTAAGAAGGTTAGAAGTTACAAAGGGAAGTCTTATCTTTTTTATTAACACCACCGGTACCGGCTAATTTTATTGTGTATATTTATGTCGCGAACGGATGAGACGAACATCAGTAGCCACCTTTAGTCCGTAATTACAAAAACATTTCCCAGCAGTCTTTGGTGCGAGATATAACCCACCAAAAGAATTGTCTGCTATTCAGTCTGATAGCGCCCCTATGGCAAACGATCCCACTACATTTTTGGCCGAGCTGTGACGTACGCGGATCCCATTGCCCTCTTCATTGTGGAAGCTAGAGTCCGAGACTCCTTTGTCATCTGCTCCTGGTCCTATATAATGCTATAGTTTTGAGAAGAGAGTGCTTTTGTATTAAAAAACTCTCTGAAAGAGTTTTGCCCTGCATTGCAGTTTATGGTTGTGGGCCATGTATGTGCGAGAAATCTTAGTCGAGAGCGGCGACAAGGTTCTTTGCTATAAATTATAAAAGGGAAAAATAGTAATATTAAACGTCAAGTGACGCTCTCATACTTTTTGAAAGCTCGCCCTAATTGTCGGGCTGCGGGCGGGCCCAACAAACGTCGTTACGCCACTGCCAAGAAAGTTCATTCAGTAGGACCTTCAAAACGGCAAATTCAATTCCCGCATCGCCTATTGAGAAGAAATAATTTTTCTAAACACCCCAGTAACCTTTTCCCCGGGCCAAGCTGGCAACTTCCTTTCACTTATTCCTCCCCGAAACCGTTGCAGACGACGGAAGGTTGAACATATTCCTCGGAATATGTTCAGCCCTCCACCGTCTATGTCACCTCCTTCCTTTTCTTCCGTCTCTCCCCCACCTTTCTTTTTTTTTTATAATTTTAAGCCATAAAAAGCGGACGTCGTGAAAAAATAAAGCAGTCTAGTCTAGTCAAATCATCGAAAAGGGAGAACTCTGGTGCCGCGCCACGCGAACGCGAAAATTTTGTATCGCACTGATCCGTCAGAGAGTAGGGGTGACCCTATAACACCAAAAATTTTTCCCCCCTTCCTTCCCCCCTTTCAGGGGGGCGGGGGTAAAATTTTTGGTGTTATAGAGTCACCCTTTGCGTAGGGGGGGGGGATTGGGGGGGATTGATGACGTCACGTGATGGTGTTGGTGGGGGGGATGAGGGGGGGGGAATTGATGACGTCACGTGATGGTGTTGGCGGGAAATTTGAATTGTTGAGCCACCTGGTGGTGGTTTTCTTGACGACGTCACGGCTAATTTTTGATGACGTCACGTGGCTGGTACCTTTAGGGATAGGCTTATGCTATTGTAGGCTTATGCTAAGGTAGGCTTATGCTATAGTGGATCCTGTAAAATTAAGCTTATGCTAGGCTTATGCTATGGTAGATCCTGGTAGGCTTATGCTATTGTAGGCTTTTGCTATGGTAGATCCTGGTAGGCTTTTGCTATGGTAGATCCTGGTAGGCTTTTGCTATGGTAGATCCTGGTAGGCTTTTGCTATGGTAGATCCTGGTAGGCTTTTGCTATGGTAGATCCTGGTAGGCTTATGCTATGGTAGATTCTGAAAGGTAGGCTTATGCTAGGTTATTCTATGGAATATCTTGAAAGATAGGCTTATGCTAGGCTTATTCTATGTTAGATCCTGGGTGGTTTATGCAATTATAGATCTTGAAATATAGGTTTATGATAGGCTTATTCTATGGTAATCGTGAAAGATAGGCTTATGCTATATTAGATCATGAAAAAGATAGACTTATTATATGGTAGATCCTGGCAAGCTTATGCTGTATTAGATTCTTTGGTAAATGCTGCAAAAATATACTCTTATGCTAGGTTATTCTATGGTAGATCCTAGGCGTTTTTACAATAGCTTCGTACATGCATTTTATAACTTGATCATTCAAAAGGTTGTAGTGAAATTTCATAAAACTAAATTTCTCGTTCAGTTTCCCTTCCTCAGCCTTTGTTAGAGTGAAGATGCTACCCTCGTTGAATACTATCTTCCCCTCCATAAAGGTTACTTTTATTTTCAAGTTTAAGTAACGATAATTACCCAAGTCGCCAGTTCCCAACGCTGAATAGATCTCCGTCCACTCCTCCATAAATTCCTTCAAAACGTCTTCCAAGATGCTAACAATGGTTCCATCCATCCTATTTTTTTGTCAAATGTAGGTTGGCTCGTATCACCCCGAAAACGGCATAACTTTCAGCCCATAGTCTAACGAGTGCATTTGCGCGGTTTTCTTCAGAGTACGGGTTGATATTTAGCTTGAGGGTATATTGACTGATGCTTGTCTTTTTTTATTGTCCTTTATTGGCTACATACAAGGTGGTTTAGGACCTTAAAAGGGGGCGTGGCTAAAGCGTAACGAATGGAATTTATCCCCATCGGCTTTTTATTTATAGGTAAATACGACCAGACGCGTTTTAATGACGTCACGTGTCTAAATCTTAGGCTTATGCTATAGTAATTCTTGAAACATGGGCTTTTGCTAGGTTTATTCTTGGTAAATGCTGAAAATATAGTCTTATGCTAAGTTATTCTATGTTAGATCCTGGAAAAGATAGGCTTATGCTAGGTTATTTTAGTTGTATAGGCGGAAGAATTAGAGTTTGTATTAGGTTTAGAACATTTAATGAGCACGAAAATCTGATTTTTCATTTTTTTTAATGACGTCACGTGTCTAAATCTTAGGCTTATGCTATAGTAATTCTTGAAACATAGGCTTTTGCTAGGTTTATTCTTGGTAAATGCTGAAAATATAGTCTTATGCTAAGTTATTCTATGTTAGATCCTGGAAAAGATAGGCTTATGCTAGGTTATTTTAGTTGTATAGGCGGAAGAATTAGAGTTTGTATTAGGTTTAGAACATTTAATGAGCACGAAAATCTGATTTTTCATAGAAATATTACTACAGTTTTTTTTCATTCGAATACTACTAAAATACCCATGAATATTGATTAAAAACGAGCATTTATATAAAACAACCTAAAAAAACATCAATTTTACCCTGCACAAGTGCCTTATTAGAAACTAATGCTGAACTTCATACGAATAATACTAAACTACAAGGGATTTATATAAAATACATGCAAAGGTTATGCTGACTACTACTAAATACCCATGAATATTGATTAAAAACGAGCATTTATATAAAACAACCTAAAAAAACATCAATTTTACCCTGCACAAGTGCCTTATTAGAAACTAATGCTGAACTTCATACGAATAATACTAAACTACAAGGGATTTATATAAACTACATGCAAAAGTTATAGCTGATTACTACTAAAATACACATGAATATTGAATAAAATACTGGCATTTATATAATACTACCTTAAAAAACACCAACTTTACCCTGCACAAGTGCCTTATTATATACTAATGCTGAACTTCATACGAATAATACTGAACTACACGTGATTTATATAAAATACATGCAAAGGTTATAGCTGACTACTACTAAAATACCCATGAATATTGATTAAAATACGAGCATTTATATAAACAACCTAAAAAATCACCAATTATACCATGCACAAGTGCCTTACTATATACTAATGCTGAATTTCATACGAATAATACTAAACTACAAGGGATTTATATTAAATACATTAAAAGTTATGCTGACTACTACTACTAAAATACCCATGAATATTGAATAAAATACTGGCATTTATATAATACTACCTTAAAGAAACACCAATTTTACCCTGCACAAGTGGCTTATTAGAAACTAATACTGAATTTCATACGAATAATACTAAATTACACGTGATTTATATAAACTACATGCAAAAGTTATAGCTGATTACTACTAAAATACACATGAATATTGAATAAAATACTGGCATTTATATAATACTACCTTAAAAAACACCAACTTTTACCATGCACAAGTGTCTTATTATATACTAATGCTGAACTTAATACAAACAATACTAATTACACGTGATTTATATAAAATACATGCAAAGGTTATAGCTGACTACTACTAAAATACCCATGAATATTGATTAAAATACTGGCATTTATATAATACTACCTAAAAAAACACCAATTTTACCATGCACAAGTGGCTTATTAGAAATTAATACTGAACTTCATACGAATAATACTTAAGTACACATGAATATCGACTAAAATACAAACATTGTTATGATGCAAAGTGAAACATACCCTTTTTTTTATGAAGCAAAAGTTGAACTATGATGCTTCCACAATTCTATTTCATCCTTAAAGTCACTGCCGTACCTGATTTAAATCTCTGGTGAATCATCTGTCCATTTGTAACACGGGCACAAGTCCTTAATCCGGTATTTAAACTCACCGCACAGAGTACAAAAGTTTCGCTCGTCGAGAAGATGTCTTCGCTCTTTATGGGTCGACATACGGATAAGGTTTTTAGATTGAACTAAAACACAACGTCTGAAGTGCGCACAGTCACGTGATGTGCAGAAATAATTTAATTGGCCGCAGTCAGGCACGTCTTTTAAAGTCCCAGCACAATGAGGGCAATGTAGATGACCCGTACGTGGCATGGGGGCATACCCTAGTTTTTTGAGGTTTTCATGAACATTTTCGGCCATACCGAAAGAGATGTGGTCAGATGAATGAAGTATACCGGAATATTACTTATTATTATGCTAAAACTTTTACCGATCTTAACATTTCCGAGTAAAGTATACACGAATAGGGCTAGACTGTCTCTTATGTTTTCTATTTAGCACACATTTTAAGGGACATTTTTACCAAAACAAGAATTACATATTACGTAAGGTGCATCGGAGGAAACACGTGATTTCTTACTAGCCTTGTCACCAACCTTTCTCTCCAGAGTTCGGAAGTGAAATGACTCTCTATAGTTTACAAAATCCCCTTTTGGCCACCCAGGTGTATGTTATATGACATTAAGGGGGAGGAGGGGTCGAACATGGTTCATAACAAAAGAATTTATCCCAATCTGTTTTTTTTTTACTTATAGGTAAACACGTTCAGACGTGTTGTAATGGCTTTTGGGGGTGTGGTCGAACCAGTTGTATTGTTATCAATGGAATTTATTTTGTCCTTTCTTTAATTGGAACACCCACCAGGTTTTATGACATTACAAGGGGAGCGAGGGTAAACCTTTATCCCCATCTGTTTTTTTTTCATTTGTAAGTAAACACGTTCAGACGTATCTTAAGGGCTTTGGGGAGTGGGGGTCGTACCATTTGTATTGCTATGAATGGAATTGTAATTTAGAGTGATTTATTGCTTTGTTAATTGGTGGCCCATCCTACCACCAAACATTTAATTGATTCCAGGTGGTTGCCCTGAGGGCATTATCCGGACAAGTCTCAAAAGTTATGTTTTTGTAGCGTTAGCAGAGATACAACATATCATTAAACCGAAGCATTAACCTAATACGTACTATATTTATCAAAATTATCAACCTCGTAATCAAAAATTGTGGAAAACATAAAACGGTATTGAAAGAAGCATCATTCACAACGCATTTCGTGTTAGAAGTAAAAAACAATCGAAACGTTTTTGATCAACTACGTTACATTTTTTCGAAACGAAATTGAGCATTTAAAATTCCTAAAATCCCATAGGAATACATGGGAAAATGAATAGACCACCGAAACGAAATCAGTCGTTTAGCATACATTCTACCGACACGAAAAGCGTCATTTGAAAAACATTTCAAATTGTTAAAAACGTTTCGATAAATTTTAGCTAAATTTATCAAAATTACTCTGTTTCACCAAAAAAACTTTTAATTTAGCACCGATTAAGAATTTAGGATACATTTCTTAACGGTATATACTACCCCCCAAGGGGTGGGTGGGAGGGGGGGGAGGAGATCAACAAAGATGTTAACGGCATGATTGTAAAAATAACTCACTCTGACACGCTGAAGGGTCCGTTACCATTAGGTGCGGGAGGTTGCTACGTTCTCCCCATCCCCATTGTATGTTTTGAGTTGTTATGGAGGCAAGTACACAAAGGTTGACAAGAATACGCCAGATCTTGGAGATCAACCCCCTAAAAACTACTTATTGTACTATTTATTTTATTGATCTTGGGAATGCTGGAATTCCTTAATCTCTGGTTTCAGAGTTTGGACGAGATTGTTTGAAGAATGACGTCATCTTACAAACATGTTGAAACGCGCGTAAAGAGAATAACTTAATCCTTTTGTTAAGAAATACTCTTTGTAATCTCTTTTGTATTTTTAAAAAATAAATGTGTCACCTTTTTAATACTGTTTTCTTTAATTTCATATATTAAGTAATGGAGGGAGGGGGGTAAAGAGAGGGGGTAGGAACTATTGGTGATAAATAAATCGAATATTTCTATCATCATATTCATTCATCATCATGAACTCGGAGCTGCAGAGATATCATACTTTTTACTCCTGGCCACAAGATGGAAACTATAAAAAAGCTTTAAGTAGAGCGGGGTTTTATTCGTTACATACCGATGATCTAGTACAGTGCTTCGAATGCAACGGCATTTTATTAGCCTGGAAACCCACCGATAATCCTTACGAAGAACATTTGAAACATTTCCCTAAGTGCAACTTTATCAGAGGTAGGCACACAAAAAACATACCCTTTAGCATAGATGAAACAGAGACGTACACCAAGTCAATAAATAACAAAATCAAGACCGAGGAAAAACACCTGAAAACCCCAAGAAAACAAGGAAGAAATTTATCATACCTTTAAAGTTAAAACTACAGATCTCGAAAGATTAGTCTTGGAACTTTACGTTAGAAACAACTAAACGCTTTGTATATCAAAGAAAAACTTAATGACTTACGTAAGATTTACAAATAATATTAAAATTTATCATCTTCCTTACGAAGATAGAAGAAATTACTATAGGTTAAATCAAATGCAATTAAAATGAAAATTGAAAAATATCCTTATTGTTAGAACCTATACTTTTAAAGAAAATAAATAACTTTTTACTTTATATCATAGTCTTTATAAATTTATTCCTACAGAAGCATCCTTTGTTATGAGCTTACAAAACTATAAGCCTACACAATCAATCAAATATTGACAGGTTGAGAAAAAAAGAGGGGAGTACGTAAACCCGGTCCACGCCTTAACAGTGGCCGAGCATCTTGTTTCCCATGCATATTTATGGAATTACAGAAATGTAAATATTATTTTCGCTTTGGTCGGTGGCAAAGCAATTGATTCCAAAAATATGTTGTTACACACAGATGGTGCACAGAACTAGGCATTATCTTCTATAAGTTCCGAATTGAAAAAGGGGAGGGGTTGCAAGAGCTGAAGAAACTCACTATCGACCAAACATCAAAGGTAAACCTAATTTAAGAGTGGAACCTTGCGTTGACAAAGCATCCATTTACCGCCAAGGACGCTAAAACTATGCCGCACAGAAACACACCACCAATTCAAATTTCCCACCAACAACATCACGTGACGTCATCAACCCCCCCCCCATCCCCCAACCCATTCCTATTTCTAATTTGTCTATGAGAGTTCCACAAAGTGATTTATGGCCTTTTGGGGTGGGCACAGCAGAAATTACACTACCTCGAAAAAGTTTAAATATTATATTAAAACTCTTAAGGCTGACTCAAGCAAAATAATTAGCACGGTAGAATGTCATTAGAAAATACACTATTATAGGTACTATTTTAGACAAATTTATATATAATGTAAAAACATCATAGAAAGTTACACTGTAATATATTCTGACATGGATAATAACATTTAAATGAAAGGCTAGTTGTAAAATATGTAAGAAAAAAATCCTAGAAAAATACCTATAATATATCCTTACAATTTTAGACAAAATTTATATACATTTAAGAAAACATCCTAGAAGTTACACTGTAATATTTCCGACATGAATAATAACATTTAAGTGAACGGCTAGTTGTGAACCCCCAAAAGGCCATAAATCACTTTGTGGAACTCTCATAGACCAAATTAAAATAGGAATGGGTGGGGGGATACGACCCCACCAGGGGGGGGGGGGTTGATGACGTCACGTGATGTTGTTGGTGGGAAATTTGAATTGGTGGTGTGTTTCTGTGCGGCATAGTTTAGCGTCCTTGGCGGTAAATGGATGCTTTGTCAACGCAAGGTTCCACTCTTAAATTAGGTTTACCTTTGATGTTTGGTCGATAGTGAGTTTCTTCAGCTCTTGCAACCCCTCCCCCTTTTTCAATTCGGAACTTATAGAAGATAATGCCTAGTTCTGTGCACCATCTGTGTGTAACAACATATTTTTGGAATCAATTGCTTTGCCACCGACCAAAGCGAAAATAATATTTTACATTTTCTGTAATTCCATAAATATGCATGGGAAACAAGATGCTCGGCCACTGTTAAGGCGTGGACCGGCTTTTACGTACTCCCCTCTTTTTTTCTCAACCTGTCAATATTTGATTGATTGTGTAGGCTTATAGTTTTGTAAGCTTATAACAAAGGATGCTTCTGTAGGAATAATTTATAAAGACTATTATAAAGTAAAAAGTTATTTATTTTCTTTAAAAGTATAGGTTCTAACAATAAGGATATTTTTTCAATTTTCATTTTAAATTGCATTTGATTTAACCTATAGTAATTTCTTCTATCTTCGTAAGGAAGATGATAAATTTTAATATTATTTGTAAATCTTACGTAAGTCATTAAGTTTTTCTTTGATATACAAAGCGTTTAGTTGTTTTCTAACGTAAGTTCCAAGACTAATCTTTCGAGATCTGTAGTTTTAACTTTAAGGGTATGATAAATTTCTTCCTTGTTTTCTTGGGGTTTTCAGGTGTTTTTTTCCTCGGTCTTGATTTTGTATTTATTGACTTGGTGTACGTCTCTGTTTCATCTATGCTAAAGGGTATGTTTTTGTGTGCCTACCTCTGATAAAGTTGCACTTAGGGAAATGTTTCAAATGTTCTTCGTAAGGATTATCGGTGGGTTTCCAGGCTAATAAAATGCCGTTGCATTCGAAGCACTGTACTAGATCATCGGTATGTAACGAATAAAACCCCGCTCTACTTAAAGCTTTTTATAGTTTCCATCTGTGGCCAGGAGTAAAAGTATGATATCTCTGCAGCTCCTAGTTCATGATGATGAATGAATATGATGATAGAAATATTCAAATAGATTTATTTATCACCAATAGTT
>JAEQBA010000004.1:76661-99850 GCA_019434445.1 Phalangium opilio | reverse complement strand
TGATATACAAGCGTTAAGTTGTTTTCTAACGTAGAGTTCCAAAACTAATCTTTCGAGATCTTTAGTTTTGACTTTAAAGGTATGATAAAGTTCTTCCGGGTTTCTTGAGGTTTTTCAGGCGTTTTTTCTTCAGTCTTGACTTTTATATTTTTGGTGTACGTTTCTGTTTCATCAATGGTAAAGGGTATGTTTTAGTAGGCCCACCTCTGATAAAATTACATTTGGGGAAATGTTTTAAATGTTCTTCGTAAGGATTATCGGTCGGTCGGTTGCCAGGCTAGCAAAATCCCGTTGCATTCGAAACATTGTACTAGATCATCGGTATGTAACGAATAAAACCCCGCTCTGCTTAAAGCTTTTTTATAGTTTTCATCTTGTGGCCAGGAGTAAAAGAGTGATATCTTTGCAGCTCTGAGTTCATGATGCTGAATGAATATGATGATAGGAATATCTGAGTTATATCCCCCTAAATTTACTACCCCCTTTTTACTTCCCCCTTCCTTAATATATGAAATAAAAGAAAACAGTATTAAAAAAGGATGACACATTTATTTTTTAAAAATACAAAAGAGATTACAAAGAGTATTTGTTAACAAAAGGATTAAGTTAATCTTTACGGGCGCGCTTCAACATGTTTGTAACAATGACGTCATTTTTCAACCGATCTCGTCCAAACTGCTTCATGAATGATTTGTGGCTCCTTTTTTTTGTTCTTTGTACTATATACATAATACAATATAGTCCGCATGTCGAACTTGACAAGTTTTGAAGTCTTCTTTGTTAAACGACCATTTTCTTGAATTTCTTTTAACAAATTCTTTAATCGAGGGGAGAAAGTTCCCTAAAGCCAAGGAGTCAAAATAATAACCCTTCTGTTTCCATCAAAGTAACAGCATACCCAGTGGGACCCGTCTTTATAGTGATTGTCTAAATTTATTATAATAGATGAAGGAAACTTGTCAATTTTTTCGGGTAATAAATCACTTGGGTAAACACCTAGGAAATGTGGTGTGAATCGTAGAAAGCGTGTTATCTGATCGGCGTTCATTATTTGTTTAACAAACGATTGACACGTTTCTATTTTTATCTATTTGTAACAAAGCCTGGAATTCGGCTAATACGATACAACTAAGAGTAGTGGGTGTGGGTTTTTCAAATCCCAATTCTAATCTTAATTGTCCTTGTTTCGTGGGACTCCAATGATCTGAATGACTCGCGTAACCGTCAGGTGTTAAGTCTAAACAGTAAATGGCGTAACCCGAGGCAAAGTCGTCCATAGAGATATTGTTCCCCTTGTCATTGTAGTGGCAGTTTGACCCCGAAAATAAAGTGTAATAGCTTCGGACAAATTGCTTTTTACTGTAGTTGGGTCTTAAGGCTCTGGATGGGTATTGTTCGGAATTGATGAATGCTGCTAGATGATTGACATTCCAATGTCCAAAGTCGAAAGGGTTGCTATCCAATGTTCCATTGTAAGCGGTATGCTTTACAATAGCTACTGTAATCCTTGAGGGCTGGGTACCCAGGTAGATGTTTCCGATTGATGTGTTTAAGATATTAGGCGAGATTGTAAATATTTTAGTTTCCGTTCTAGTGTAACTATATTGGGCTGGTTTAATACTTAAGGCTTGTTCATGAGCAATTAGAATTTTAGGGGCTAATTGCAACTTTAAGACGTATAATATGGCTTCCACGATGACGGGTTTATAACCAGTGCCTGCCGCGGGAAGTTTACCCATAAGACAAAAATTAGGTTTGCTTCTGTGTAATTTTAATTTCATAGAAACGCCGTTTATCAGATATCGAGGGATATTAAACATGTCTACGTAAAGGCTGGAATACATCTCAACTTCCTCGGATAATGCTGTAAGTTTCTGTCGTTTAACAAAACCCATATTTTCTGTAAGCGAATCCATGCTTCCACTTGTATCTTTGTAAAACAAAGAAGCCCCCAAATGAGATTCTTTAGCCGCCGGACCGTATGACGTCAGAGCCGAAAGCAAAGCCGTGTACGCGTAGTTACTAGCAGCGGGTGTTGTTGCGCAATCACCCAGCTCCAAATCGACACGCTCAAATTGACTGTGTTGGAAATTATTTACGGGTCCAACCACATCAGTGGCTGTTAAAGCGGTTCCATCCTCATTTACTATTTTAGTTCTGGTGTACAGCATTGTTAAGGCTGTGTCCACGTATTCGCTACCGCTAGACGTTACTTCAAATTCAATAGGTTGGTCACCTTTCAAGGAAGTCAAAGGTTGATACGGAACCCATTTGGAATTTTCGATGGCCGTTTGAAGGGGAGGGGTGGCGAAAATATCGAAACCAGTACTGCAAGCTTCGGTCATTTTTTAGGGAGAGAAAATATCACGAACCGTTTTGAATGAAAGTTTACGTTTATCTGATTTAAATTTGTTTGTGTTGCTTTGTTTTATAGATTTCTTTCTCTTTGGTATTTTTTTCTTTTTAGCTAGTCTTTTCTTTTGTTTGCCACCCCCTCCTCTACCGTATTGTTGTGTTGTACATCATCCAGCGTTTCGGTGAACCTTCTTTTAGCGGAAGTTTTCAGATCCTTTCCAGCGGCGACATCGTTTATAATCTCTGAAGATGTGCCCAGAAGCTGTTTACCAAGGAACTTTGCCCCTTTAATTAAGAAAGGTGATACGTATCTTCCGAAAGATTTCAAGAAGGACCCTATCCCGTGTCCATTTTGTCCGTGTCCGTGTTGTCCTTGTTTGCCGACGTAAAAAGTCAGACCACCACCTGACATCGCTTGTTGAGTATAATAATCCGTGTAGACACATCTTTTGTTATCTAACGCGTTTGACTTGCGCATCTTAAATGAACTTTACAGTGCAACAGTCCAAACTGAAATAAAGCCGGTTCACCCATGTGATCCTTTATATAAATGCCAACCTCGCTAATATAATGTTTTGACAAAGGGACGTAATGGGGTGAGACAAAAGTAAGGCACACGGCATCCCCGTGTTTCTTGTCTTCGATGGGTATAATACGTAAGAGGGGGGCGTGGATGTTACCGACAATTTCCCCTTCTACCAGGTCGCAATAAATATATAATTGAGATGGTACGTGGTAGTTTAGCCTGGCTGGTCTATCGCTCACACCTTGTATATTGAGATGGTCTTTGTACCCCAAGATGTCGGCTAATGATTTGTGGGTCTTGAAGATAATTTTTGTATCACCAGAGGCATCGGTTTTTAGTTTTACATGTCCCGTCGTTTCATTAATATGAAATAAAGAAGCTGTTTTTTCGCATACTTTGGAAGTATTGATAGTTTCCACAACGTGGTTTAGTGATTTGTAATGACCAGCCGGTATATTATGCAGCTGATAGATTTCGTATCTGGTCAGTTTTGCATCTTTTCGTTCAACCTGGTATGTTAAGTCGCATGACTTGGGTTTTTAGGTTTTTTAAAGTTGCCATCATCCAATGAATCTTCAGATGTTTTTCTCTTATTGGTTTTGTATATTACATTGTAGAAGCTGTTTGTATATATTATCTCTACTAACGAAATTTCCCACTGTCCTTGTAAATTAATAGGATCCGGTAGTTTAGTGATGTAACTACCCATAGTGTTATTAGGGTAGATGTCCATACTAGCGTCGCTAGGTAGCGTTAAATAGAATTCAGATTTTCTCGACATTTTCGGCTGTACCCAAGAGTTCTGTGATTTAGGTAAACCGATAAACGATACAAAATATTCCAATTTCCCTTTACGTTTACGTTTCTTGAGTATGGAGTCTATCTTAAACAGTTTGGGTTCCACTGTTCGAATGAGCTGATCAGAGTAAAACAACCCGCTTATATGCTTGTCGTCCAAATCTTTCAGACGATATAACACTGGTTTTCTGAAACTCAGAATAGAGGAAATGACAAATACTTCCGTCGAGAAATTAGGTTCATAACCTTTAGAAAATTCTGGTTTAAGCTTACTTATTCTTACAAAATCACCAACACGAAATTTGACATCTTTTTTAGTAGGCTTATTACTCAATTCAGGTTTGTAAATGTTTTTGTAGACTTCCAGAACGTTAGATGGGGAAACATTATCGGGTGCCATTTTTATTACGGAGTGATAAGAGGCATTGTAGCCTTTAACTATGTCTGTCAAATGATCTATATATCTATGAGAATTGAAATGAGTCAACATTTTGAATATTCGATGTTTTAAAGTTTTAATTAATCTTTCTACAAAAGGACAGTGGAATTTTTCTGACGTCATAGAACCGTATTTGATTTTATTTTTCTTTAGAAGTTTTTGCGTACTTGAATTAATAAATTCTTTCCTAAATCGGACCAGATGGCTTTAGGCTTGCTTTGTTCGATGATTATTTCGAGAGCTTTCGTAGCTTCGGTAGCGTGTTTTCTTTTCATGGGTACCACAAAAGCTTTTCGGGAAAAGCAATCAATGCCTACCATAAGGTATCTGTAGTTATCGTTGTACTTGGCGATTGACCCCAGATCAGCTAGATCAACTTCGACTCTATCCGAGATGTTAAATACAGGGATTTTACGTCTTTTGAATTTATTTATAGCAGTTTTATGTAGTGTGTAAACGTCAGTGCTTCTAGAAAGGCTTTGACATCGTTTCTCGAAATGTCAAGATGTTGAACCGCCCTGTACAAAGGGTTTAATCCAGTGAAGGAGGCTTTGTGTTTACTATTGAGATAAGTGTTCTTTAAGGTTTCTTCTTTTTGGAGCCGCGATAGACCTCCCATAACGTCTTATTATAAGGTTGTTTCTTCAAAATTAAAGGGCTCGTTTTATTGTCAAAGGTTAATCTTTCTTCGCTTTTAAATAAGTTCGTGGTCGAAGTTTATTCTTCTGAGGTACAGAGCGGGGTGACGTCTTTATAGACACAGGTGCTACTGGTGGCGACGGTTTAACTGGTGGCGGGACGATAAAGTTTTGGACAAAGGGTTGGAATTCCGTCCATCCCGTCGGGGGAATGGCGATGAGTGACGGGGGCACGCCTTTGTTATTGAACAATGTAGGATATATAGTAAAATATACTAGTTGCACTATATCGGAATCTGGGATCTTAAAGTTATTTACAAAAAGAGCCCCCGTGTCGTCCCAACGTATACAATGGGCGTTATCTGCCAAGTGATCGAATATTTTTCTCGCAGCTCCCCTATATTTCAGTGGAAACATATTAATCCATTTGTCGTGTTTATTCGATGGGCGGGGTTTCAAGATGTTCTGGTATCGTTTCAATGCTTCCTCGTAAAAAACCCACTTGGTTCTTTCATCTAAAGTAGGATTTGAGATAATTAGGTTCATCTCTTTATCCAACTCCGATAACACTGCATTGTTTTTTGAAATATCATTGTTTGTTGTTGTTATTAATTGACGGGGTGGTGGGTTAGGATTTTGCTCGTGTTGTTGTTGCTGTTGTTCCAGAGGCACTAAGGTCATTTTATTAGCGTAAACTAACTGTTTATTCATTTTGCAAATAATCCGCCTAAAAGGCTCGAAATTACTGGAAAAAGGACGCTAAAGAAACCACTTCCGGTTTGTTTAGATAAAATAGCTCTTTGTCTTTCCAATGAGTATTTTTGCAAGCAATTTACGAATATGTTCTTATGCTTACATAGTTTATTATATACGTCTGGTTTCAAATTGACAGCGCCTTGTAAGGCGTTGTGACAACACTCGCTAATTGAGTCAATAATTTCTCTATTAGAATTTTTGAGAATAGCTAATCTTTGAGGTTTTTTTAATTGCCCCAAGGCGGCTATTAAATTGATATTTTTAACGGCTAAACTTTTTTTCTTTTTATTCCCCGATGTTTTCTTGACCTTTCTCGGTGGTGACATCGTAAAGAATGATTGAATCCGGAAATGTTGTTTAATTATATAGTTTTCTTCTTGGGAGTATAAATGACTATTTGTTCTCCCGGTAAAATATTTGTTCTAAACCTTAAATCGGGATGACATTTTGGGGTTAAATCACAAAGTAAATACCCGTGAGGTTTTTCAGTTGCATCCAAATAACATTCTACTATAAATTTAGAGTTGTTGGGTGCCAATTGTTTAGAAAGGGCCACTAATTGCATAAGATCTCTTACGGTTTTCATAAGAATCATGTAATGAGCGTTTAAGGATGCTGTTCTCAAGTTTTTTTCAAATATATTTTGTAAAAGGGTAATTACGAATAATTTCCTATGATGTGATTGTTTAGTAAAAATTTCTGATAAAATATTATTTTTATTTTCTAACATGAGATCATCTAATACGATTAATATTGTTTGAGAGCCGTCATATACAGTGACGTCGGGTACACCTTGACGCATAATTACACCCATTTCTTTTAATTCATCGTAGCAAGGTTGATATATACTATAATGCCAAACAACTAAATCGACTTTAGGTTCGAACATTTTATCCTTATTTTCTATTATTCGTTTACATAAAACTGTCTTACCTGATCCCGAAGGACCAAAAATAATTAAGTTTCCAGGTGTAGTGAATGGTATCATATTCAATACTCGAATGAGACTAATTTATAATAGATATTCATATTTAAACGCGTATAATTAACACGCGGTCGCGCGCGCGGTTTCGCGAAACGGGGGGAACGCGTTGTTTTTTGGCCCCCCAACGGCTCGCGCGCCACCCCCCTCACCCTCTATCCTATAAAAAAAAAAATTATTTTTTTATAGGATTTCCCCCACTATTAAAAATAGGGTAGAGATTAAAAAAGAGTATACAACAGATGTTAAGTTCAATTCATTTTATTGTAAGCAAAAATTAATATAAAAAAATTAGCAAGTATAAAATTAAAATGATATGTATTTAGAAAATATAACAGTTTTTCGGTTCAATTCAATTTATTGTTAAGACAAAATTTATAAAAATAAATACAAATAAAATAAATACAAATAAAATTAAAAATGAGTTAGTAAATGCATTCTATTTTTTAAATACGTTATCTGACCCGAGATTACAGAAAATAAATTATAATTATAAAAATAATTTTCAAGATTTTCTTCTTGAAGAACATTGTTGAATTTCGTCACGACCTGGTACGACGTTATGAAATTGGTGAAGTACCCAACCACGACGTCAAATTTTTCGTGTTGTCCATCTAAATAAGGTATACGATCGTGGTCCCCGTATAAATTATCATAAATATCATTATAAAACTCTATAATGATATCCGCCATGTGTGTAAACACGATTTCATGGTTATTTATCTTGACGAGATGCTCCTTTACAGCGCCCGAAACGCGGTTCAATGCCGCTGTTTCCATACTGGTCAAAACGATAGAGTCCTCCTTTATTAAGTCTTTAATATGGCATGTGTTATGGTACGCCACAACTGTTGTCTTTTCATTAGGGGTATCGTTTAAAACGATTTCGAAATTGTTGGCTTCATGGGCGGCAGTCCAGCCCGCTAAAACGGGTAAGCGCGGCATCAGCTTTTCCCAGGTTTCCGTAGAAATGGCGAAGCTTTTTACCGATTGTTTCCGGCATAGACGAACCTCAGGATCCAGGGTTCCGTTCACGAATCCAGTTGTTAAGAACAACTCTTTAGATATATGGAATCTCCCGTTAATTTTACGTTCATTAGTTACGCCAATCTTCCTTTTGGGAGCTTCTTGATTTTCCATCTCGCAGGTTTAAGATCTTCTCGAATAATGATACTCTAGTCTATTGAATCAGGGGTTTTTATACAAAATTTCTTACGTAGCTATTGCGAAATATCTATTGTCCTTAACTGTTCCATTGTTAGACTGTAGGCGTATTTTTATGTCAAAGTTCTGAAACCATAGATTAAGGAATTCCAGTACCCCCAAAATCAATAAAATAAATAATACAATAAGTAGTTTTTGGGGATTAATCTCCAAGATCTGACGAATTCTCGACATCCTTTGTGTACTTGACTCCATAACAGCTGATGAGTAAATAAATTATACAATAGCAATCTTGACCTATTTATCCTTAAATAGACCTGTCAATATTTGATTGATCGAAGAAATATTTTCTTAACAATACATCTTCACGTAATGTCGTAAAAACCCCGCTAATGGAATGACGCATCATCTCTTTTGTTACAATCCTTTTGTTGAATTACCAAATCTATTGACGACTCATCCTTTTGTTACCATCTGCCACCTCTTAAAATCACTCGAATGTCAATCTTATGTCACCTATTGTTGATTGACAAACAATAGTAGACGTGTTTAAACACGTCCGGAAGGTCAACGTACCTAATTCTTCCCCCTTTTTGGTCAATAAAAGCTTAAGTAACCATCCACCCACCCCCTTTACCCCCACCCCCTACTAATAAGCCTAGAGAAATTTAGTATAAAATAACGAGAGAGAACAACAGAATATCGCATTCGAACTTTAGATCTCGTAACATCAAGATGGATCCTGAATCACTTCGCTGGAATTTAGATGAATTAGCTGTAAATAGGCCTTGGCCCCTAACTTCACTATACAAGTTTTATTTTTTCCTATGTGCCTATTTACACATCGACCCTGCTAATGTACCTTCAACTTTACCCAGCTTTATTACGAACGGAGGTTTAAATATAATCGAAACTTTCCTGGATATTATCACGTACATGAGAACCGTCCCTAGAACACCGGAAGACTGCCATACAATAGACGAATTGGACCACCTAAATAACTTAATTCCTAGACCTCTAAATATTTCTTATGCCGAACGCATCGAAAGACGCCGGAATGAATTACTACCCAATATCCATGTAGAAGAAACATTAATCGCCGATTTCAACAATCCACAATACGATATAGAGATGGCGGCATTCTTGGCTCAGGAATGTCAACAAAACGACCCTTTTGAGTACCTTTCTCTAAACTTCTCCGACTACCTACCCAGCGAACAGGACTCTCTTGTGGATTCGGAAGACGCCAATGCGTACGACCAATGGGGTGGCGGCTGCCCCCCTTCGCCTATTGAGGATGTCCCATGTTGCGAGATTTTAGAACAAAGCGAAAAATTCTATGAACAGTTTAATATGTATGGTAGAGAATTAGTTCTAAATATCACTGATGACCCTGTAGATAGTATATGTACTATTACGGATCACGTATTAAGCGAGTACAGAGCAACGGATTATGTTCAAATAACGTTGAGAAGCTTAGGTATAAATTGCAGGTCTGAAATAGAACTATCATTTAAAAGATTAGACCAAGTAGACCCCTCCATCGTCTTTGATCAACTAGCCGAACTACTTTATGACGACGAAATTGAGCATTTTTTTCAAGGACCTGTGAAAATAATATTCCATATAGTGAGAATCCCTGAAGGGTATGGCAGGTCTAAGCGTCGTCAACTTAAACCATTCAGTATTTTCTCAAGGGATCGACGGGGGATTCTACGAATTCCATCCACTGATAATCTATGCCTGGCCCGAAGTCTTTGTGTAGCTGTTTCTCATCGTGACTACATGAACGACAAAAACAACAAAGAGTTGAAAAACCGTTACGAATCCATATCCAGAATAGGTCCCCACAACAAAATGCAAAAAACAGCCGCTTTAGACCTATGCCGCAAGGCAGGAGTCACCCTAGACGAATGCGGTACCCCCGACTCATTTCTGAAATTTAAACTATATTTATCGGCTTATTCTATCTTTGTCTATAAATTTGAAAATAGGGTACCCATTTTAATTTTAGGAGAGAATGAACCCAGCGATACTAGACCCCGTCTCTTTCTTCTTAACGAGAGTAATCACTACAATGTAATTACGAATTTAAAACCCTTATTTAGTCATGATCACTTTTGCGATAGTAATTCATTCCGGCGTCCTTCTATGCGATCGGCGTAAGAAATATTTAGAGGTCTAGGAATTAAGTTACTTAAGTGGTTTAGTTGGTCAATTGTATGGCAGTCTTCCGGTGTTCTAGGGACGGTTCTCATGTATTCAATGACATCAAGGAATGTCTGAATTATATTTAAACCTCCATTCATAATAAAAGTGGGTAAACTTGAGGGTACATTGGCAGGGTCGATGTGTAAATAGGCACATAGGAAAAAATAAAACTTGTATAGTACTGGTAGTGGCCAGGGCCTATTTACAGCTAATTCATCCAAATTCCAGCGAAGTGATTCAGGATCCATCTTGATGTTACGAGATCTAAAGTACGAATGCGATATTCTGATTTTTTCTCGCGTTATTTTATACTAAATTTCCCTGGGCTTATTAGCAGGGGGGATGGAGGGTTACCTACGCTTCTATTGGTCAATGGTACGTTGACCTTCCGGACGTGTTTAAACACGTCTACTATTGTTTGTCAATCAACAATAGGTGTCTTAAGATTGACATCCAGGTGGCAGATGGTAACAAAAGGATGAACCATCAATAGATTTTTTTTCCGGTGGATTTTCCTCTGTCTTGACTTTTATATTTTTGGTGTACGTTTCTGTTTCATCAATGGTAAAGGGTATGTTTTTAGTAGGCCCACCTCTGATGAAATTACATTTAGGGAAATGTTTTAAATGTTCTTCGTAAGGATTTTCGGTCGGTTTCCACGCTAGTAAAATCCCGTTGCATTCGAAACATTGTACTAGATCATCGGTATGTAACGAATAAAACCCCGCTCTGCTTAAAGCTTTTTTATAGTTTTCATCTTGACTACATGAACAACAAAAACAACAAAGAGTTAAAAGCTCATTACGAATCCATATCCAGAATAGGTCCCCACAACAAAATGCAAAAAACAGCCGCTTTAGACCTATGCCGCAAGGCGGGGGGTAGTAAATTTAGGGGGGATATAACTCAGATATTCCTATAAGAATTTTCATTCAGCATCATGAACTCCGAGCTGCAAAGATATCACTCTTTTTACTCCTGGCCTCAAGATGAAAACTATAAAAAAGCTTTAAGCAGAGCGGGGTTTTATTCGTTACATACCGATGATCTAGTACAATGTTTCGAATGCAACGGGATTTTGCTAGCATGGAAACCGACCGAAAATCCTTACGAAGAACATTTAAAACATTTCCCTAAATGTAATTTCATCAGAGGTGGGCCTACTAAAAATATACCCTTTACCATTGACGAAACAGAAACGTACACCAAAAATATAAAGGTCAAGACTGAGGAAAATCCACCGGAAAAACCTCAAGAAAACCCGGAAGAACTTTATCACACCTTTAAAGTCAAAACTAAAGATCTCGAAAGATTAGTTTTGGAACTCTACGTTAGAAAACAACTTAACGCGTTGTATATTAAAGAAAGGCTTAATGACTTACGTAAGATTTAAAAATAATATTAAAATTTATCTTCTTCCTTACGAAGATAGAAGGAATTATTTTAGAATAAATGAAATGCATTTTAAAATGAAAATTGAAAAAATATCTTTAATATTAGAACCTATACTTTTAAAGAAAATAAAATAACTTTTTACTTTATATTATGGTCTTTATTCCTACAAAACCATCTTTTGTTATAAGCCTATATAATCGATCAATCAAATATTGACAGGTAAAGAGAGGAGATCGAAAAAACCCGACTCCTCCCCCTTGAGTGGCCGCCATCTTGAATTACCGTATACTGGCGCTCTACTCTCTTTTATTATTTAATGAAGTAATTTACTTTGAGGTTATTCCACTGCATGTACCTATATAGTGTCATAAGACTTAATTGAGAGATAGCGAGTGCTGCTGTTGTGTCCCCCCCCCCTTCATTTACCTGTCGCGTGGGCAATACCTGCAATTCTCCCACGTTATGATAGACAATTAAGAACATAATCAGTAGGTCGATCGCGTACCGCTGTTAAACCACTCGTTAAGACGTTAGATGTTGTCTGTGTTCACGCAGGCATATAATTGAAATTTGACCCAGTGTTACTGCAGCAGATTTGGGTGCATTATTTTATTATTTTACTTTGAAAAGAGGAACTTAATTAAAATATATTATATATAAAACAATCCTGAGCGATCTCCGCAATTAAAATGTTATCTCGATTAAAGATCTAACTAAATTTTGATAAATTTGATGATAAACTGTACGAAAACTTAACAAACTAAGTAAAAAATATATGATATTTGAAGGACCCTTTCACGAAATTATAAGATAATATCAAGAAGTGATATCTAGTTTACTAGGGAGAAGGTATAAATTCATTCATCAACATTTATAGCTTTATCTCCAGTCCAAACGTATAGTAGATCCAGAGTTAATGCCCGCCGGCTCTAAATTACAACCAGCATGCATCTCATTGGTTCTTGAAAACGCACGTCAGCGCGACGACGCGAATGACGAAATTACGTGGTATTTTCCGACTGAGGAGATGCGAAATAGCCCGGACTCCATTTACGCCCCCCCTTGTATTTTGAAAGGGGGATTGGGGACTATGGCGCGAGAATACTTGGGTATCTTATACCTTCTTCCTAATAAACTGGATATCACTTCTTGATAACACACACAGACTCCTTGAAAAAGCGTCTAAAAAAATTGGAATCTGATATTTCACTAAAGAAAAGTTAGTTTTTTTTAAACTAATTTCGTAAGCATATATTGCAATTAAAACACCGATGAGGTGATAACAAAACCTATCCCAATTTGTTCGGCACGCGTCAGGATAATTACTAAAACGCTAATTAATATTTTAAAGGGAAAATAATATCAAATTTAAATTAAGGAATATTATTAAATTGAAATCTACATGTCCAAAATCGCAGTTTATTAATTCGTTGGACCACTTTTAAAATTCAAATCCTGTGTAAGACTGTTCCCAAGGGCTACTTAAATAATACCAACTTAAATACACAGTGTAAGGGACACTGATACTTGGGACTAGTTTAATTATTCAAGACACCAGGGGTCGCAAGTGACTTAAGTACCAGTTTGGAAAATTCCCTATTTCGAAGCCTGAATTCCATAACAAAAGGGCCAAAAGGCAGCAGTAAAAGCAGACGACAATTGGTCAAGCTCTATCTATTAAAAATACATAGGGTAAGGGTCACTGATACTTGATACTAGTTTAGTTATTCAAGACACCAGGGGTCACAAGTGACTTAAGGACCAGTTTGGGAAAAATCCTTATTTCGAAGCCTGAATTCCATAAGCTTACTTCTTGAAAAGGCAGAAGGAAAAGCAGACGAAAATTGGTCAAGCTCTATCTAATAGCGTTTTCCTTTTGTGTCCTCGCGGAGCGCTCCCAAGGAGCAATAACGCGAATGACGAAAATTACTTGTATTTTCCGACTGAGGAGAGGCGAGAGAGCCCGGTGGTCTCCTTTTACGTCCCCCCTTGTATTTTGAAAGGGGACTGGGACTATGGCGCGGGAATACATAGGCATCTTATACCTTCTCCCCAGTAAACTAGATATCACTTCTTGATAATATAGAACAGGTTCAAAAATATAGAATATTATAGGAGTTATAGGACCGCTGTAGGGCTCGGTCTGCGAGTATCTAATGAAATAGTCTATTTCTATGACAGAAATTGCGCTGCTCAATTTTTTTTAAATCCATTAGCGATGGGAACAAATTCACTGCACCACAAATTTTTATAAGTATATTTTTTTTATCATGTAAACCTTGATATTAACTTTGCATGAACAACTAATAACAGTCGATTAAACCTATATATATATATCTAAGCCTTTAAAAAAGCAGCCAGCTTAAGGATCGGTTCAAGTCAAGCGTAATGATTTACAAGTATAAATCACAATCGTGTATACATACCATTCTTTACCAAGTGGTTTAGTTACCAAGGGGGTATAAAAAAAATAACTACAAAAAATTCACACTTTTTTTTGTCATGTTTCACCTTCGAAATTTCAGCAGGGGTGCTTTTCGTAGCCGCGTCATAAATGTACTAAAGAAGACAGAAAAATGAATTGTCTATTCAGAAATTCTACCATCCCCCTGGGGTAGCTATGGTTGCGCTCCGACAATTGACTTCCCTTTCTTTTTTTTTTTGGACGAAGAAAAGGGACCCATTCTATAATATATTATACAGTTTTTTATATCTAAAGTATATAGGTATATCATAAGGTATGTTACATAAGTATGACACCTCCTATATACTTCCTAATGCTGCCCTAAAGACTTATAACTCGAGCTAGTTCGAGGGAGAACGACAAAAGAGAATTTATTGACTACACTCGGTGGTTAGTTTTGCAGGATTTCCATCTTCCTATTTAGTCTGTACCAAGAAGCGATATCTAGTTTTTTAGGGAGAAGGTATAAGATGCCTAAGTATTCGCACGCCATAGTCCCAGTCCCCCTTTCAAAATAAAAGGGGGGACGTAAAAGGAGGCCGCCGGGATATTTCCCCTCTCCTCAGTCGGAAAATACGTAGTTTTTCGTCATTCGCGTTGCGCTGACGTGAGTTTTCAAGAACCAATGAGGTGCTCATTGCAATTTAGAGGCGAGGATTAACTCCGGACCTGCGTTTGGACATGGAGATAAAGCTGGAAATGTGGCGAATTTCGCCTCACCAGGCGTCTTCGTTTTACCTTGAATCTATGACCTATACCTCACTCACTTCATGACAAGCTTCAGTTTGTAACCAGTGACAGACTTATGGAACATAACTTTTGAACTTATGCTCGTATATAGTATATCGCTACACCTTTGAAAAGTAAAAGTAAAAAAAAATTATATATCTTCTAAACATTTCCCGCTGAGTTTTCTCAATGAAAATCTCTCTATTATAAGAAATCATTTTATATTCAAACTTTCATCTCCCCCTTCCCTGAATGTTATTTTTTCTTATACTCTATTGTATTTTATTGTGTAAGTTAAAACGCATTCCTAGTAAGGTACCTGGTATTGGTGGATGGTGCTTGTAAGGTAAGCAAATGAGATACAAACTTCCTGAGCCTAATGGGTGATGTTTTTTTTAACGCGATGATGTTTCAGTTTGGGCTGGTAAAAATACCAATAGACCTTTCCATTAAATCCAGAGTTAAGCATAGAGAATATACAATAGAGGAGTACATAGACACTTGAGTATTTACCAATACATAAGGGAATCCAATAATAAAGGCTTTTAGTAACTTATCGCGGAACTCACTTTTTTTTTAATTCACCAATATTTAATTTTTCCATATTGAATATTTTTTCTTTTAATATAAATCAATAATATTTAAATATTATCAGACCAAAAAAAAAATAATAATTCAACCCATTACTATGCAGAGTGACTTTTTAAATTCAACGCATTCATACGTGATAAGATTATAAGGTTTAATTTTAAGTATATGATCCAGTATAATCAATCACATGTTCTACTAAAATTTAAAGAAGAAAAAATATACAATACACGATTAGGGTAAATCCGATTTTTATATTAAATAGAAAAAAAGAAATGTTTGTAAAACCGTAACTCATTCAACAGAAGATATATAGTCTTCTGTTATAGCCACACCCTCGTAGGCAGTGATTTTATAAATCTAAATCATTCAATTCGGTTTTTATCATTTAAAATCAATATTAACCGCAACAATATAAAAAACGGGGGACGATTTGATCGTGCAAGGATTAATGTTACCAGCAACCACGATTGTTATGAATTATTGAAACATTTTTGGGGGGAAATTTCAGTAATTAGAAAGAGGTGGAACGCTTTTAGGTTTTCTTACGAAATTTTAAGAACGGCTTTATATATACCGACTTCATTATGTGGTCGTTCGGATTCAGGACTATGGGCTTTTCTTATTTTAACTTTTATCAAATTTATTTTTATTTGTATCTGTATCTGTCTTGCTATAGTGTCTTATCGATTGGAAAATAAGGATTGTTTTATCTATATGTATGTGTATCGTTTATCTGTTGCTATTTTTATAATTTAAATGAATATCATATGGCTGATAATTTTATCTGTATGGTTTATGTGAAATGGTTATAATTTAATTAGACTTGGTTGTATTTGAATACGGAGTTTTCGTGGGTCTGAGATATTGCATACTTATTTTTCCCCTTCGTCAGTATCGCGATCTCTTAAACACACCAAGAAAGAAACTCAAAACAAACAATTCAATATTAATATTAATATAGACTTTAAAATAATATTCAATATTAATATTAATTTAGACTCTAAAATAATTAAACTCACTATTTCATAGGTCTTCGATTTACTATACGTATTTTTTCTCCGTCGTCAGTATCGCGATCTCTTAAATACACCAAGAAAGAAACTCAAAACAAACAATTCAATATTAATATTAATATAGACTTTAAAATAATAACACACCAAATTTCGTAGGTCTGCGATTTACCATACTTATTTTTTCTCCGTCGTCAGTATCACGGCATCAACAAATTCCTCTAAAACTACCCGCCAAAACAAACAACGCAATATTTATGTAAAACTTAATAATAATTAAATCATTATAATAATTTTTAAAACCAACGCCCTTAAATGCTAAGCATCTTTCTTACACTCCATTTTCACCTTAACAATATACCAAGTTAAAAAAAAAGATTTAAATTTTAAAACAATATTATTAAATCAAACGCTCTAGACCCCATTTCATTCTTACAAACGCCTTTAGAAAAGGAAAAAAAAAAAGAATTTAAAAAAAAAACAAAATGAAAAAATTATACCCCTTTCATCCCCCAAAGTGTAGTACGTGAGGTAAATTAATAAACTTGTATTTTTTTGTATAAATATATATATAAGTTATATATGCCTTCGGAATCTTTAGCACGCCTCGGCTCCGTGTATGTAAGAGTAAGACCCACTTTCACTTTGAAGAACACTAAAACCGAAACTACCACTTCTTTATCCGTGAACTTTCACTATCAAAACTTAACTTGGTAAAAATGATTCTCTTTAAAGATAAAAATCAGTATACCGGGTTTTCTTAAGAATTTTCTCTGTGTTTAACCCGTTTAAACTAAAAAGGTTTCGCTCTTTAAAATCCCCGCCGTAGAGCGGGAGAAAGTGTTTTTTTTTTACTAATTTAGGTCAAATTCAATATTAGGAACTTTTTTTTTATTATTTTTATTATTCAATTTAACTTTTTTTTTTGGTTTTATTTTTTGCGATTAATGTTGCTGTATTTTTTTTATTTAATTTAATGTGGGATTATTTTCAATTTCAAGAGATGCGGTTGGTTTTTTTAGTGGTGGGGTTTAACTTGATTATTTATCTATAATCATATTTTAATCAAAATCAATTTTGATTTGTTTTGACCAGTTTGAAATTAGTAAGGGTGGTATTTGATTTGGTTTTTAGATATTTTTTTATAGGGTGGTCCAAATAAAGGGTAATATTTTTATTAGTGTTTATTTCAGTAATTATGTTGAATTTTTTCTTAAATACGCAAAGATTTAAGTGCATCTTTGCGCCTGTATTTCACTGCAAGACACGGTTTAGTATAGAGGTGAAGTCCACTTATAGGTTCATGCTGATAATGTGTTTTCAATAGGGCCCCTGTAAAAGTGTTTCACCCTCTCTAAAACCCTAATCATTTCTAATTCTAAGTCATCTTCATTCCCATAATGCCTCGCGCGCTCGCTACCTTATAGATAACATTAGATAACTCTATTACCTTCAACTCTCTTTAATATATAACAAAATATTCTCTTTAAAAAAAAACCCCTTTTAAAAAATTAAAACCTAAAAGCACCCTGGGCTAAAATAAATTAAGTAGTCTATACATACGGTTCAAGGCGAATTCGTATAGTTAACGTGGCTAATTGGTACCCAATTCCCGCCTTCTTACAAGCTATTAAACGACAACATTAACTTGGAAGCGTTAGTTATAACCATAACCGGTCTTTTTTTGAGACCCGGCGTTTGGTGGTTGAAGTCACGTATTTTAGTTAGTGCGCCAGTTGAAAGGGAAAACTGGGTTTTCCGGTCAGTGGAACGGACCGCCAAACCTTATACTATAACTATATACTAAAAAAATCCCGCTGTTGACTATTGAAAATTCAAATTTTGCGCCCAAGGGGAATTTGCCTATAAAGTATGGTAGCAAAATGTAAAAATATTTTTCTAACTTATGCTGCAGCTTTTTGGAGAGGTAATGTTTTTCAAATTCTTATTTAAAGGTAGGGTCTGTTTTTCAGGGACATTTCGGTTTCTCTTTCTGTTTTATCTGTATGTGCCCAATTTTTATCTGGGATTTTTTTTATCTTTTTACGATTGACCCAAAAGGGTTACTTTCCCAATAAGGTCTCGTGAATTAGCTATAAGGGGGATTTTGGAATTAGTTTAAATTACTTTAATTTGGTTGTATTTTTTAAGTTTAATAATTCGTATTTTGGGTTTATAGTTGGGACAAATTAAGAAACAATGATATCTAATTTAATTAAGGGGTCATCCCTAAAACACTCTTGAAAATCATGACTCGAAAACAGTGACCCTTAGGGCATCAAAATGGAAGTTTAGACATTTTCGACTCAAAATTGATTTCCCAAAGAACATCCCCTTAATTTCAATTTATGCATGCAGACTTACCATCAGAAACACCCTGTATTATGTAATATGTTTATAAATTCTCATTTCTTACGTATGTATGAGTTCTTGGTCAGATTAGTATGATATAATTAAATTGATATTGTTAAGAACGGTTATGAATATACGCTGAACTTAATTAAAAATTGTTTAGGCCAATAATATGGGACGTCGCATACATCAAAACAAAACCTAATTTCTATCCAGTTTAAATGATGAAGTACTTAAAGATTGTGGGTGAACCCCTACAATAATTACTCAACAAGTCATATAAGACAACCTGCAGAGCGTCGTCCTAACTGCTGTGCCATGTACTTAACAACTCTTAACTATAAACACGACGCCCATGTCGCGCTGTTCTTCCTACAATATAACCACGGTGAACACTACATCATACGCTTACTAGTCCAATGTATTTAGGTCTTGGTGTTTAAAATTCCCTTATCAAATAACCTGCACCACGTCAGGTGAGTAGCTAACAGGGTTCATTCAAACCTGGAAAACAAGGAAAACCTAGAAAAATCAGGGAAATAAATAGTTGACAAAAACCTCAGGGAAAAATCAGGGAAATAAATAGTTGACAAAAACCTCAGGGAAAAATCAGGGAAATAAATAGTTGACAAAATCCTCAGGGAAAACTCACGGAAATAAATAGTTGACAAAATCTCAGGGAAAATTCAGGGAAATTTAGAATTTTTAGTGAAATTCAAGGAAAATCAGGGAAATTTGCTGAGTAATTAATACTCTCCACAGGATTAAAATTACACTATACTTTGTAGGCTCATAACTCTGGTTATATTAGAGATAAGGGGATGTCTCCATTGGATACTCCATATACGGGAAAAACCAGGAAAATTCGGGGAAGTATATGGGGGGAAAACCTGGAAATCTCAGGGAGATTTGTTTTCCAAAAGTTGTATGAACCCTGAGCTAAGTCTTATGACAGACTTTTGGGAAAAGTTAAGAGAGTTTTCTTCGGCTTCAAGAGAGATAGAGAGTGAGAGTGGACCAAGGCCGGTTAAGGAACCCGCTATAGCTCGCGCAAAGTATTTCAAACACTACTACACCTTCACAAGGATGTAGAAAATAAAGATGAGATTACGTAAATGGCAAGAAACTCTTTTCATCTCATCGCCGAACGAACGCGAGGGCCTTTTTATATTGAGCTGTCAAATTTCGTTAAATTGTTTATACGGGGAAAAACTGGGGAAATTTTCTTTAAAAAAAATAAAAAGATTTATTTGTTAAGTTTTGGGGACACTAGTGGGATTGTCGTGTGTGTGACTTTATGGTTACTCGCGTCTTAGATTAAGATGGGGTGAAGGAAAATCGGATATCCTATTTTTTATTTTATTTTATTTAATTAGTATACAGGGTGTTCCATGAAGTGGAGGGTGGAATTACAGCGGGATGATTTTATTTGGGAAAATCAATCAAAAACCCTGTATAATGTGAGATTGTTAAACATATACTTTTCGTCTTAGGTGAGTGAGGTTTAATAAGCATTAATATCTTGTTTTAGGCGCGTATAGGGAGTGGGCAAAGAGATGATGAAAATCTCCTCTACTAAGCGTCAGAACTTCACTTAGCCTTCCCACATTAGCCTTTCACTCTGTTAAGTTTGCCACCATTTTGGTGAAAAGGGGAGGAGCCATCTTAAACCACACCTCTCTGGCAGCTCTCTATAACTGACCACAATCTCGTCAATTAACACTGATCAATGATTTTTCAAAAAAAATTAAAATTAGTATCAAAATCTTGAAATAACTTCATACATGATATGATGCACAAGCCTTCCCCCCATTAGCCTTTCACTCTGTGAAGTTTGCCGCCATTTTAGTGGAAAGGGGAGGAGCCATCTTAAGCCACACCTCTCTGGCAGCTCTCTATAACTGACCACAATCTCGTCAATTAAAACTGATTAAAAAATAAAATTAGTATCAAAATCTTTAAATAACTTCATACATGATATGATGCACACGGAATTTAAGGATTTTTTTTAAAACAAAAAACATTAATTTCAAGTGAAAGTTTTTGTGGGGCGGACATGTTTGTTACTTATTAACTTTCTCTGAAATATTTGGTATATATAGAGGGAGGGTTAGCTAGTGTGTATTTTTTTAGGGATAGAAAGAGAGAATGGCTGCTTGGAGCTGCATGACTTGTGGCGTTGTGCTGTTGGTATCGGCCGTGACCCACAATTTGGCTCGAATGGGTTTGAATTTGAAAGGGTATTAATCATTATCCCGTTTCTCTGGCCTCAACCTCAATCGGATGGAATTATGTGCAGTGTTCTTTTTTTTTTAACGGCGAACTTTCTTTCTATGTCCATTTTCGGGATTGGATTGAGGTCCGTGTAGCCTAGCTGTGATGATTATTACCTCTTTGGAGGTACTATCTCCAGTACTCTGTGTGTGTGTGTGCCCACCCCTCTTTTTTAACATCTTTGAAAAATATTATTTTTAAATTTTTTTAATTCAATAATTTCAAAGCGATTGTTGTTGGTTGGGGTTGTTTCTTCTTCTTTAGGAAATTTCAATTTTAAACTTTTTTATTATGATTTTTTTTATTTATTTATGAGGTGTTTTTGTTTTGTTTTATAATCGTTGTTTATTTATTTATTTATTTGTAATTTTAAATTGTAATTACGAATTAAGTTAGAGGGCTATGTTGAAGATTAAATGGTTTAATTTCTGAGGCCGTTTAATGTTTAAATTTAAATAATTATTGGGTCTTCCTTCGTTCTTACTGAAAATTCAGTTTTAATTCAAAATACAATTAGAGGATGATATTGAATATTAAATGGTTTAATTAATTGTGAGGCCGTTTAATGTTTAAATCTAAATAATTATTGAGTTCTTATTATAGACATAATGAACCACTCCTGGTTAGTTAGAGGGCGTTTTAATAGACGTTAATAGAGACATAATCACCCATTGCAAACATAAATTTTTAATTTTAGAAATAAAATTAAAATCTGATTGAAATTAACTACATTACCATTTAGTTAATTTTATCTACAGAAGCAATAATCGTGACTCTCTAGAATCTCAATCTAGTTCCACATTTAATCTAGTTTAATCATTATAATCGTGATTAAATTAAGTTTTAATCAAATCAATAAATTTTTTAGATAATCGAATGATCAGGACTGATTAATTTATTTGTCAATTAATAATATTTTAAAATTAAGAACGCATTCGCCTGCACATGGTTTAAAATTAATTTATTCAATTAATCCTTTGATGCTTTCGTCGTTAAATTAAATTAAATTAACTTTAGTACCTAAATCATTAATCAATACGGGAAAATATTAAATAATGGAATGATCAGGACTAGGACTGATAATTAATTGTCAATTAATATTTGAAAATTAAGAACGCACGCTCGTAGCTCCTGTCCGGGTTTAAAAATAATTTATTCATTTTAATCCTTTGGTGGTTTCGTTTTTCCGGCGGCGACGGTATAGGGTATATAATCCTGCGTCCTTGTACTCTTAAACTTAAAACCCCGTCAAGCCTAACTGCAGTGTAAGATAAAAACATCAAAATCCAATTCCATTCCACCCTCTATGCATTTCCCTTATAGTGTCGTCGTCGAGTATTGTCAACTTATTTTTTTAAAGAATGGAACCCTATATATATAATACACCTACCTTTTGTATACCTTCGTGTCAGTGTAATTTCCGCTCTATCCAAATATTTCGTTGTCATAAGACCTCGTATAAGATTGTAACTTATCAGTTCCCCGAATTTTTCTTTAGCTCGTTAGTTAAGATTAAAATAAATAAATCCATCCCGTGTTAGTTGACAGTTAAAACAAAGCCAAGGTTACACTCGTAACTCTTTTAATTCAGTTGCGATGTAAATCACTTCTAAATTAACGTTTTTTGTTAAAAAAGGGGGGGGGGGAAAGAAATAAAAGAGAGAGACACAAACTTAATTGGGACTATTTCAATGTGTAATTTTAAGTGAATGTATAGAATCCAATTAATTACTTTGTTTTGTAGGCGTTGTTTTAATTAAGTGATTTTAGTATAATTTGTAAAGGTTATTCTCGCCTTATTTTAAAGGGATATTTATTATTTCGGGCTAGAATTGTTTCTGTTTTTTTCTTTTTTAATTGAAAGAGCGTGTAAAATAATGAATAACAAAATTGGAACCGTGTTTCTATCTTCATTATTAAAGAAGATACACTGCAATTAAGTTTCCTTATGGATGGCACTACGCGTTAGGCTTCTCCGTGAAGCACTGGCTGGGGAGTACCCCTATTGGACGAACGCGTCAGGTGGTACTAGGCGTCCAATAGAGGTAACCCCCAGTCAGTGCATCGCGGGGAAAGCCTAACGCGTAGTGCCATCCATTACGGAAACTTAACTACTCGTATCTCCTTTAATATTGTAGATAGTAACATGGTTCCAATTAATAATATTCATTATTTTATACGCTCTTTCAATTAAAAAAGAAAATTAAAATTCTAGCCCTGTGTATTATTCATTTTAAATAAAATAATATTACCAATGCATAAAAGGTTCTATAATATGAGATAGCGCCATCTTGTGGTAGAAATACCATCCCGCAACTATATTGGAATGAGTGGGAGTATATCCCGGTAAAAAAAAAAGTAGTTGTTCATTTCCTGCCTTACCTTTAAAAGTTAAAACCAATCCCTATTATCCTACCTCATAACTTTCACCCAAGTATTATTTACTTATACACAGGAGTTGTAACTTTATTATTATACAATGGCCGGGGAATCTACGTATAAAAA
>JAEQBA010000004.1:47234-76060 GCA_019434445.1 Phalangium opilio | reverse complement strand
CCTGCTAATAGACCATTACGATGTAACTATAGTGGTACTTAACGGAGAGACCCTGCTAATAGACCATTACGATGTAACTAGTTGTGGTACTTAACGGAGAGACCCTGCTAATAGACCATTACGATGTAACTATAGTTGTGGTACTTAACGGAGAGACTCTGCTAATAGACCATTTCGATGTAACTACGAGGGAAAGACACGGGGGTAAAACTTCACCTTCCATATTGCTTTTCTTGCGCCTGCGCTGTAGTCTTTTTGTATAACATGAGAGTGCCTATTCAAAGATTGTATGTATCAATTGAAGCCCTAGTATGACCCGGTACTGAGGGTTGCATACCCCTTGGTTTTACATAGAAAAGGTCTATTTTCCAGTCTCTCTCTCTGCGGAATGCGCACAACGATGCGCGATATAGTCCTACATCATAGCTTATAGAGAGGAAAGTGGAAACCACGAATGTAGTAATACTCAAACCAAATGTAAAACTTCCCTGCCCATACTGAGGGTTGCCTACCCCCTTGGTTTTACATCGAAAAGGTCTATTTTCCAGTCTCTCTCTCTGCGGAATGCTCACAACGATGCGCGATATAGTCCTACCTCACAGAGTCACAGCTTATAAGGATGAAAGTGGAAACCACGAATGCAGCAGGAATACTCAACCATATTTAAAACTTCCCTGCCCTAAGGGCTCCTTTGCTTTTATCCTCATGATATTGAAAATAAAAGTACCAACTAAATCAATCAGATTCGACTGCCTTGGACACACATTAATGACGTCAGATAGATAGATGAACATTTCATGGTGGGGGTTTTAAATTTTAAAATATAAAAATATGATTTGGTTCTGCATGGTTTGTTACTAAACGACAAGCGTTTTATTGGATTAAATACCCCAATAGCGGTGTTTTTTAATTGTATCGCTACGCTTTTTTGATTTTTTTTTTTTTTTACTGTTGTAGGAAATTTGAATTAGCTTCGAATCTATGAAGGGTCTACCGATACTAATTTTTCCAAAATTGGTGTTGTGGGTTTTTTAATGTTCCCCCCTTGTAGGGTAATTCTAATTTATTTATTTGAAAACCTTGGACTCTTTAACGGTGTATTGATTATGACTCTATAAGTGACTGGCACTATATACTATATATATACACCGACCGTGTATTTTAACTATATATATATAATATTGTATTTATTGAGTTTTTGTCACGTTTTGATTCGGTTAATTGGTGATACGGATATTTTATTTGGGAAGTGGATTTTGTTTTGTGCATGTTGGTTGATTCATTAAGACAAATTTGTGGTTTGGTCTTAATTAATTTTAGTTTTTGTGTTTTGTAATGTAATTGGTGTAAGGAAATTATGTTTGTCATCCTTTTATTTTGGAAGTTTTAAAATTTAAAGGGTTGTCAAGGGTCAGAGAAAATTGACAAAGGTCACGTAAAGGTTAGGGAATTTTGAAGAATTGGATTAAGGAAATTTTCAACTGTTAACGTTACGATAAATGTTTTTAAACATAATTTATTCAGAATTTTAATTCATTTAAATAATTATTTTTATAAATTTACTTGTTGTTAACATTATAACTTTATCTTTTGGCCTAAACAAAGTAGTTCAAAGACCTACAGAGGGTAAGTAAATCGGGGAATTTTAATCATTGAATTTTATTTTAATTAAATTAATTACTTTAGTTTTATTCTGAAATTAAAGGACTATAGACGATGTTCATAGGTTATTGTTCGACTTAAATAAATCAGGTGGGGCTGTGGAGGGAATAGCGTATTTGAATTGACTGCTTTTTCGAAATGTCTACAACAATCAAAACCTTGAATTTATAGTTTTATATAAGCATCTCAACTTCTCAAGTGATGTTTACACTAAAGTTTTAAAGATAAAATTTCCACATTTTTGACTCATTGTCAATATAGTATTAAACCATATACTAAGTAATCAGTTATGCTGTTCAAAATTTTAAAGAGTAGCGACAGCAGCCAGTGTTTTAAAAATCACATAAATTATATATTAAAGGGATTTTTAATTACTGTATGGTTTGAGATTTATACTACTTTATTTGAGGTTTACTTCGAATGGAATATAGCGTGAAGATATTTTCAAAAGAATATTTAAACATTTACGATTGAATTACTAAGCCTTTAAATAAATCGATACTTGATTTTTAATTGGTTTTTCATTGATTTTAACCTTTCAAAGAACACTGGGCTTCCATTCGCTTTTAATCCTTGAAATTATCAATTTTAAATAAAACCCGATTTAGTTTAAAATAAATATAAATATTTTGCCCTGATATAACCATTTTTTTATTATAATTATTTAAAAAATTGATTTTAAATATTTTATTGTTAATCCTCGAAATTATCAATTTTAAAATAAAACCCAATTTAGTTTAAATAAATAAATATTTTTTATTATAATTATTTAAAAAAATTATATAAATATTGTTTTAATCATCGCAATTATCATTTTTAAAATAAATCACATTTTCTTTAAAAATTTAAATATTTTTGCCCTTTTATAACCAATATTTTTTCTAATTGATATAAATTTTGTTGGGTTGTTGGTGGTAAGAAGGATAATGGCTCCATTGTACACCAACGGGATACACGTTAGAAAAAAAACCTATATATATTACACGTTATTAACACTCATCTAAAGGCACCAGATACCTTTAACTGTACTCTATCCAACGTAATTATAATACAGGGTGTCAACACCGTAATTTCTGGGAGAGTAGGCAAATTTTACATTTCATTGCCAAGGTCAACTTCTTTATGGTTGTTATTATTCTTAGCCAGAACTAAATAATGAAAAAAAAAAGAAATTAAAACAGGTATAAGCGTATAGAATTCAATACATAAACATCCCCCTAGCTCTTGTAATATTTGAACCACTGCCAGAAAAATTATTATTATTTTTTTTTCTTTAGAGAGATGCCGGTCGTGTCATATTTTAGCTCAGTCATATTACTACCAGTACAATCCCGAACTTCCTACATTTAATTTTATATTTAGGGACCTTTTATAGTCTCTGAGCGTGTTGTAAAGCTAACGGGAAACCAACCGGTTTTTCCATTTACATGTGATTATCTTTTGGACGTTTTTAAGCCTCTTAAAGAGTATATGAATTAATCTTAATCGTTAATACTTTGTGTAAAGAGAAAATGAATGTTTTTGGCTCAATTTTAGACTTAATTACTTAGTAAGGCAGAGATACGGGAATTTCCCTTGAATGTGCTATAGCTCCTTTTTTCTCCCATTTTTAATAAAAATAAATAAAAATAACAAAACACGTGACGTGGTTGAAAAGCACGTGCTAATTTAATTAATTTCGCGCCAAAAATGGAATTAAGGTTTCGCGGAATTTTTAAATCGTCTTAAAACTCTAATGTCTCAGTCGGCTTCTGTCTTTAAATTTGATACGAGATGACTGTATTATTTTATATCTGTTATCTTTGGACTGGAAATTTAAACTAACCCATATTGTAAATATTATGTCTACACGGCGTAAAATCCAAAACCCAGGGGAAAATAAAGAAAGTGTGGTGATTTTATCGGAAAAACCGTTTTTGCATTTAGTTTTAGGTTTAGTTTTTGTTTTTGAAAGTTTAAAAAGAAAACGGGCCTTTTTGTTTTTTAGAAGTGTTTATAAAATAATTTTAGAATTAGGAATAAGTGCGGGAAAATACGTTTAGTCTTGCAAATTTATAAGATCTACAATTTTATAGAGAAATTTTCTTATAACCAAGGCCTAGCAGTTGTTTAAAAATACTTTTATATTTTTAAACTTAATTTTTCAATTAAAATCGTATAGAAGCCCTATAGTTTAACCTTTCCAATCCCATAATAGGCTCTTTAAACCTAATAAGAATTCAATAGCGGCGAATATAATATTATGTCTAATAATCTTGGATAAACCTTAGAAATTCCGTATAATTGACATACCCCCCCCCCTCGATCGTGCCCCCTCCTCCCAAGAAAATGCATGGGAGCTTTTTCACTTCCTCAAAATGGACCGACATATATTAATGACAACCTTCTTCAAAAAAAGAGAAAAAGACCTGAAACCGAATTTTCTTATAAATCCCTCCTTTTTGTCCAACTATTTAATATTTTATTTAAAAAGAAAAGAAATATGTTAGAATCATTTTGAAAAGGGGGTATAGAAATAATTTATGTAAGTACGCTTTTAAGTCCGAGGGGCTACGCACTAAATCGTCGTGGGAAATGGGAACGCCTAAGGGTAATTATTAAATTTGTGAACATTTTGCTTAATTACTCGGTCCCTGTTTGTCTTAAACCCAAGTCTTTAGTATGGTTGGATGGGGGGGGGGGCAAATAGGACTATAACATACTCAAGGGCATCCCCGTATCTCTAGTAGAACCAGAGTTACGAGCCTCCAAAGTTGGGTGTAATGCTATTCCTATGGAGGGTATGTTTATGAACATTTTGCTTAATTACTCGCCCCCTGTTTGTCGTAACCTTATGTTTTACTAAATAGGAAGATGGAATTCCTGCAAAACCAACCGAGTGTAGACAATCAATTCTCCCTTGTCGTTCTCGAACTAGTGTCAAACTTATGGAACCTATTATTATTAACTTATGATTTTATTAAAGTGAAGATTCCCTCGTATTTTACCTACGTTTATTTATGAAAAACGTCGGACCATCTGTATAAGTTAGAGTAGTCCATTTAACATTTAAGTAAAAATCCCGATTAAATCAGACAAAATCCATTTTGGTCGGCATTTATAGAACAAAAAAAATTTTCTTTGCTATGTCTTGAGACTCCTTTAAATCTTAAATATAAATAAAACAATAGACGGATCTCTCCACCGGGCTTTCTCTAAAATTGAATTTTGATTTATTCCGGTTGTAAGGAGGTTTTTTTTCTTTTTTAAACTTAACTGGGATATGATTTCCTTAAAATAAATCCTGATTTTACTGATGGAAAATTCAGGTTTTAACTTAAACTTTATTTTTTAAAAATGGGAGGTATATATTGCTGGTACTTTAAAATGGTAAATATTATTAAATATAACCGAATTTAATTTAGGAGAAGTGGTTTTTAGGAGAAAACGTTTTATGTTAATTTTAAATATGTATTTAACCTTTAAGGTTTGGAAAATTACTCAAAATAGCATTTAAGAAAAAAAAAAGAAAAAAAGATTATTTTCGGGAATAATTTTATCTGTTTCAGTGTAACTCTGGTTCTGTAAAAGATACAGAGAAGTCCTTTGAGTATGTTATAGCCCTATTTCTCAGCTTTCGAACGACACTAAATACTTGGGGTTTACAATAATCAGGGCCCGAGTAATTAAGCAAAATGTTCATAAACAAACATTCTCTCCATGGGATTAACATGGACTTATTTACATGACATCTTTTAACTCTGGTTCTATAAGAGATACAGGAAGGTCCTTTGAGTATGTTATAACCCTATTTCTCAGCTTTCCAACGATACCTAAATACTTGAGTTTACAACAATCAGGACTCGAGTAATTAAGCAATAAAGATGAGTACTTATAAATATATTATTACTTGCATTTTGGGAATTTATGCACATATTTATTGATATTACCGTTAACCGTATAAAGTCACACGCAGAATGTTTTTTATTGATTATTTGCTCTACTATTTGTTGCAAATACAAATATTTAATATCAGATATGAGATACAAATTCATATCTAAATTAAATATTAAACACAAAGTATCACTTTCTATTTTTAAAAATATTTTCAATTTTAAAATTTGACTTCCTAAATGTATATAAATATATATTTGATGTGTTGATTTTAATAGTCCAAGATTCTTTAGTTTAAGAATGCTCGTTCAATCATGACCGTATCTAAAAATAAAAAAGTATCGTGTACTTTTTTTAAAGAACTTTAATTTTCAACTAGATTAATTAGTAGATGTTTTAATGAAGCGTTAAGTGTCGTTTTCTGTTTTTAAAAACCTCCAAGAATAAATATGACGCGCTTGATGGAACCCCCGCGTGTTCAAGGTGTATAATATACACCAACAAAAATATACACTCGCACCTACATTTTCACTACCGTTTTGCTCTACGAATCTCAAAGGAACTGTAAATGACTAAATGTCATGAACATTTTTTTCTATATATTTTCCCTTCTTTAAAAAAAGGGTTTTAAAAATAAAACTTTTCCCTCAAAAGTAGGCTTAGAAAATTTTGTTTAGAAGTTTGAAAAGGCTTAACAGTGTGCATTAAAAGAATATAAACATCAATTAGACTTAACAGTGTTCTTCAACGTGAATTTGTCTTAAAAATGTTCATTTTAATAATTGAAACGTGAATTAGGCTTGACTATGTTTATTGAAACATTTTAAACTGCAGTTAGGCTTAACAACTTTCATTAAAACATTTTAAACTGTAATTAGGCCTAACAACTTTAGTCAAAACAATTTAAACTGCAATTAGTCTTAACTGCATTCATTAAAACAATTCAAACATAAATTAGGCTTAACTGTATTCATTAAAACAATTGAAATGTCAATTAGGCTTAACTGTATTCATTAAAACAATTGGAACGTGAATTAGACATAAAAATTAACGCTCATTGAAACATTTTAAACTGGAATTAAGTTTAATTACAAACGTAGGAGCATATTTTGTGCCAGTAATGTGAGTGAAATATTTTAATCAAAGAGAAAAGTAGACTTAACAAAATCGTAGCTGATCTTTGTTTTGGTTTAGAATTACACCTAACAACAACAAGAAACGACCCTAGTTAAATAATTTAAGAATCTGCAAGGTCAATTAAGAGTTTTCACGGTTCCTTTAAAGGAATTTACCTGCCGAAGCGAGGAAGGGGGAAAAACAAAGATGGTCCGCTCTTAAAGAGAAAGAGAGAGAAAGGTATTTTGAGTGGCGGAGATTTTTTAGAAGTCATATTTTGGCACCTGTCCGACGATGCGTTTACGATTAACGCCCACAACGGGGAAACGAGCGAAAATTTAGCACCACTCATTTGCTTATCCCGTGCACAATCAATATACCAAAAGGTATTTCAAGGCGAAATTTGATTATGTAAATACTGAGACATAAAATAACTATATTATATAAATTTACCTATTAGTAAATTAATAGATTTTAAAATTATGTGTTGCGCTCGTGGATTTAATCCCCGATTTTTGGCAAGTGATCCTTTTCAGAAAGAATTGTGTATTTAAATATTTCTAGCATATATACAATGTATATTTTGAATACAGGATATTCTGATAAGTGTGCATCCATAAATTAAGGGGATTATGTGTTCTTTGGGAAATCAATTTTGAGTCCAAAATGTAAGTAACTTCTATCTCCATTTGGATTGCCCTAAGGGACACTGTTTTCGAGTTATGATTTTCAAGAGTGTTTTAGGGATGACCCCTTAATTAAATTAGAAATCATTGTCTTAATCAGTTTCTTAATTAATTAAATTTAAGGGGGTCATCCCTAAATACTCTGGATGCAAACTTAACTCGAAAACAGTGTCCCTTAGGGCAATCAAAATGACATAGATAGAAGTTACATTTTCGACTCAAAATTGATCGATTTCCCAAAGAACATCCCCCTGGTTAATTTATGCGTACAGACTTATCAGAAAGAAACACCCTGTATATTTCAATTTAAAAAAAAAAAACAAAAACATTAGTTAAACACGTGAAATAATAATTAATTTTGCCATTCGTGCATGTTACTTATCAGTCACCGATACACGAACCTTGAAGCGTGCATCTATAGGGCGCCTGTTATTTTAAAACCACGTGTCTAATTGTCTAATCAGTTGAAATTTACTTCGCTAGAAAAAGAAACACAATGACAAAAATAAAAAAACACCCATGATACTCTTTTACGGGTTGACAGTCAACGGGCTTCGATGTCAACTGATAAAGACAATCAAATTTTTCGTTAAGTGATTTTTAAATTAACTCTCTAATCCGCCCTTTTGGCACCTTCCTTCATTCCCCCCTTCTTCCTTCCCCCCTTAAATAGATTGACAGAGAATCAATCGACCTCAATTTTTATTACGTATCAGTATTGATAAGTAAACACCGCATCACTCAGTTATGATAAGTTAATCAAATATTTTAACGTATTATGATAATTTTCGAAAACTTGTGACTGTATATGTGATACTATCCGTTCTTGAGAAAAATTCTTGTAATGTGGGTGGGTTTGCTTTCGTTTGTTTTAATAGCAGCCAGCGTCAATGGATTGAATATCTATTACTCTTTAAAGAGACCCCCGTAATATACAGGGTGTTTCTGATAAGTCTGCATGCATAAATTAAAGGGGATTTTCTTTGGGAAATCAATTTTGAATTTTTGAGTCGAAAATGTATTAACTTCTATCTCCATTCTGTTTTTCCCTAAGGGACACTGTTTTCGAGTTAAGATTGCATCTAGAGTATTAATTTTACGGATGACCCCTTAAATTTAATTAATTTAGAAACTGATTCAAGACAATGATTTCTAATTTAATTAGGGGGTCATCCCTAAAACACTCTTGAAAATCATAAGTGGAAAACAGTGTCCCTTAGGGCAATCAAAATGTCATAGATAGAAGTATAGAACATTTTCCACTCAAAATCGATTTCCCAAAGAACAAATAACCCCTTAATTTATGCATACAGAGTTATCAGAAACACCCTGTATATATATACGTATAATTCTTATCAAAACTCATGATTTTAATCTTGCGGGTCCCTTTTCTTTATCAATAAGTATAACTGGAGCTAACCGGAATTTAGGAATGGCGACTTATTTTCCTGCCTGATAAAGAACATCCTAAACTTTATCCTAAACGCTGCCTAGATATAGAAGAATAAAAAAATGTAGGAGGAACTTATACTTGAAAAGGATAGCCTAGCTGCCTGCGCAGTTTTTATTATTTTTTCTCCTACTGACAAAATTCTTCTCGGAATTAGAGGAATCCTCTTCAAACTGGTTTTGATTAAAGCAAACTCAACAGTTTTTAACTGTTTTTGCATTTGTTTAAACTTTAAAGTATTTTTTAACCCTTTTTAAGATTTTTTTACACGCCTTTGAGTTAGTTTAAATGTTTTCATTATCCCCCAATGTTTAAAACTATGTTTTAAAATCCTGCAATGGTATCTGAACGCCAATTCATGTTCTAGAACTCTTCAATTGTATCTTTACGCTGCAATTCACGTTCTAGAACTCTTCAATTGTATCTGAACACTGCAATTCGTGTTCCAAAACTCTCAAATTGTATCTTTACGCTGCAATTCGTGTTCCACAACTCTTCAATTGTATCTTTACGCTGCAATTCACGTTCTAGAACTCTTCAATTGTATCTGAACACTGCAATTCGTGTTCTAGAACTCTTCAATTGTATCTTTACGCTGCAATTCACGTTCTAGAACTCTTCAATTGTATCTTTACGCTGCAATTCACGTTCTAGAACTCTTCAATTGTATCTGAACACTGCAATTCGTGTTCTAGAACTCTTCAATTGTATCTTTACGCTGCAATTCGTGTTCTAGAACTCTCCAATTGCATCTGAACACTGCAATTCGCGTTCCAAAACTATTCAATTGTATTCGAACACTGCATTTCCTGTTCCAAAACTCTCCAATTGTATCTGAACACTGCAATTCGTGGTCTAGAACCCTTTAATTGCATCTGAGTCCTTAATTTCACGTTCTACAACCCTTAAACACATTATTTAGAACACTTATTATACCCGAACCTTTTAAACTAATTGTAATTAAACCTCTAAAACATAGGGATTAAATCGAAAACAACTATAGTAATAGTTCAATTCAGTTGAAATTAGAAGGGAAAAACACCCAAAAATACAATATAACAGGATGCAATGAATTTAAATTTGTTTAATTTAAAAAGAAAAACATTATCATTACTCTTTCAATCTTATAATAGAGATCAAGTTTTAGTAGTATGTACGCAGTATGTCAAAGATAGTTTTAGAAGAGGGTTAGGGTTAGCAACAAGTCCCTAAAAACCAAAAATAATCTAGTAGAAGTCAAGATTCCCGGGCCCTTTTCCCATCTTCCACCTCCTTATGATATCTCTGGTCTCTCCATGGGATAGGGAAACGAGACATCCCGTCGCCAAAAATATTAGTGACGTAAAAACTACGTCAAAAGGATCTCCGGAGACGTTGAAGTTACAAAAAACGAATAATAAAAAAAATAAAACCGGGATGGAGAGATTCAAAACATTTGCTTCCCCACAATTTCCTCTCTCCCAAAAATTTCCTGGAACTGTATACCACCCTGGCCAATTTGTTGCGAGGGTGAAAACCCAATCCTCGTAGATACCAAGTTAACAACAAGGAAGTTTTACGCTACATTGCATAGTTATTAAGGATTTTAAATATCTTTGGAGTTTTGGAGCCATGTTAAAAACCGTTGTTTACAATTTAAGAGCGTAAATTTTTAATTATTAAAGGATTAAGAATGCCTATTTTAATCTCTATGGGTTTTAATTGATTATGGAGAGGTTATTTACAAGCGATAATCGGTAATGGGTTTAATTTTTAATTGTTTTGTTATTCTCAGTGGAATTATTTTATTGGCGGTGTGATTTTTTTTAATTTTTTGAAATTGTAGTTTAAACTACTGAATTTTTAACTCCATGTTGGAGGATTGGTAGCTATTTGAAAACTGTTGTTATATATTCAATATTATAGCAGGTTTTGTGGGTTGTGGGGTTTTTTAGTGTAGTCTTTGAGCATCTTTAATTTCCAAGTCGCATAAATGGTATGAAAAACTTCTAGAAATTAAACTTTCTTTAGTTTTTTTTTAAGGGGGGGGGGAGGGGGTTGTTTTGTTCAATATGATAGATTTTGAATTTTCTTTAAAAATTTGTTAAGATTAAAAAGAAAAAAACGCACTTTAGGCATGCACGTTTTGAAGTCGCGTGATTGTAAAATTTCATAAAAAAAAATAGATTAGTTATCGTGAATTATGAAAACAACATTTTTTATTTTGATAAACTGAATTTTATTGTTTTTCCTAATTCTTTAATTTATTTACCAAATTAAATTTTGTAGAAAATATATTTTTCTCTTAATCCTTTAAAGAGAGCATATAACGCAATTATAATTCCCCAAATTTCCAACAACGCAAGTTGAAAACATCGAGATAGTTTGCATTCCCTTTAATTGAAAGATATTGTTTATACGTTAAATTTTAATATATATATATAAAACTATATTAAACTGTACCCATTTTAAAGCTGAACCATCCATACTTGACCGATTTTCAATTAAAATTATTTCAACCATGTTAGTACAGTATTTTCAAGTTTGTCTTCCAGTGGCAATCACATTTTAATAATAATAAAAATAATAAAAATAATAAAAAAAAATAAATGTCAATATATATAAAAGCAAAAGCCCAGAAGATAAAAAATTTAGGAAGGTCAAAAAATATAGAGATACAGTTATTAAATAACTTCTTAGTTCTTTGACTCCGCGGTTATCCTTCGTCAAAATTTCACATCGTCCAAGGTTTCATTGTATATAAAACCGCAACGGCCATGAGTTAAACCAAGAATTTGCAGCTAATAGAACCTTACATTAAATACTCACAGAGAAACCAACACACAGGCGACTCGCGTTGCCCCCTCTAGCGGTGGTTTTTGGTGCCAGGTAAATAACCCAAAAAGGTGATTGTTATCTGCCCCGCCCCTGTGGTGCAATTTGCTTCTCTTATGTGATTAATGGAGTCTTCTATATTGCATTGCATATTGAGAGAGTTAAAGTTTCCTTACACATGAATTTTCTTTTAACATTGTTTTAACGACATATGTCACGAAAGTGTGAGATATACAATTACAAACGTGACGCTAGAATGGGTTTTGTTTAGACTTGGATATGGATTATCTATAATAGAATATAACCTAGTTTTTGCTTACTTTATTTAATATCGCCATGTTTAAAGGGATACTTCTTGCTAGAATATTTTTCTTTCTTTTTTTAATCAAAAGAGCGTATAAATTAATGAATATTATTAATTGGAACCATGTTTCTATCTACATTATTAAAGAAGTTACGAGCAATTAAGTTTCCGTAACTCCTATTGGTCGGATCCGTCGTCCAATAGGGGTGCTTCTCGGGAAAGCCTAACGCGTAGTGGCCATCCATTAAGGAAACTTAATTTCTCTCGTATCTTCTTTAATATTGTAGATAGAAACATAGTTCCAATTAATAATATTCATTATTTTATACGCTTTTTCAATTAAAAAAGAATTATTCCTTTAAGTTTGTTGTTTTACCACACGTTTTCTATTCAAATAAAAAAATCGTAAATTTCTTCGATCGGTAATCATTCAAGAATAAAAAACTATATGCCCTATAATTGTGCGAACCTTTTGCATTCCACCCAAAGCAATGTTTTACAGGTGTGCCTCAGCCTTAGCTAGCTAGGTTTGCGTGCGCTGTAATTTTGCGAGTAAAAAATATTTTAGGCACGAAATTCCAATAGCCCTTGATGGTAAAAGTTATGTAATTTGACCTAATTGTGGTCTACTACTATACATTAGTGTTCAAGGTGGTATAGGGGTAATTAGACACATTGTATCTACGTTTAATGATCACGCATTTAGCTTGTACTTAACACATGAAAATAATTATGTTTTTCTTTTATTATTTTCATCTGAAATCTACAAAAATCTGCCCCAATTTCGACACTAAAGGTAAGACAATATTTCAATATTTTTTTCTTATTTTATTTATGGTACATGGTATATTATTTTAATTTGAAAATAATAACTAAATTTATATAAAAGAAAATCCTGCATAAATATATATTATCATGAATTATATGACTAGTCTGAGGGTTTTATCATAAAACTTTCTAAGAAATCTTAAAAAGGTATTGAATACAATACACACCTCCGTATAATGTATTCTAATTGATTCAAAGCCGGCTGTATATTATTATTTCGCACCCTTCTTAACACGTGACTGACGGTTAGGTGAGAGTCTGAGAGCCCCGCTTGCACGTGACCCGAGTCACCTGGAAACCTCGATCGACAGACAATCCTACCATTCTACCTCCCGTCGATTTGAAGTTACTAACTTTTCCCTGCCTACCTACTCAATAATCATAGGGTATATAAAATCTATTGAGATTTGAGATTCATTAAGCCTCGGTTAGCTAAGGCTTAACATAACGTAAATGTAGGATTATTTGTGATATAAAAGGAGACAAGGAAATTTAGGCATAAATTGATCTAGCTTCGTTTTAATCATAGATATATTCACTCCTTCCCGTTTAAAATTCCAGTTTTTTCCTGTTTTTTTCTTACCGTTGGGTGGCCCAAGTGATTTTTTGCGTGGATTTTTTATTGCCTGATTTTGGTTTGTCATTGGGGGTCCCTGCTTTGTAGGAAAGAAATATGGCTAAAAACAACAAAATAGCAGTTTAGCTGGACATGTCAATAGTTGCCGATTGATTTGTCGATAATATAGACAATTCCATTAAAGATTTGAAGAGAAACAAACGCCCTGGTGTCTAGAGGCAACTCCAGACGGAGCTGGCCCGAGTTCTTCACCTCCATCTAGCGGTGCTTCTTGGCGATGGGGAAATAACCCAAGAAGGTGATATCCACCGCCCCTGTGGTGTTTGCTTCCCTTCTGGAATTAATAGGATGGTCTATAAATTTGTTAAAGGAGATATAACAGTAAGGTTGACTAAGAAACTACAAACTCATTAACGATATAAGGAAAATAGATGAGATATACAGGGTGTTTCTGATAAGTCTGCATGCATAAATTAAGAGGTTGATGTTCTTTGGGAAATCAATTTTGACTCGAAAATATATGACTTCTATCTCCATTTTGATTGCCCTAAGGGACAGTTTCAAATCGAGTTAAGATTGCATCCAGAGTATTTTGAGGATGACCCCTTAAATTTAAATAATTAAGAAACTGATTAAGACAATTATTTCTAATTTAATTAAGGGGTCATCCCTAAAACACTCTTAAAAATCATAACTGGAAAACAGTGTCCCTTAGGTCAATATTATATTCCCTTTAAATGATCCTGTATGTTCACGCACGTACCTCGTGATACCTCTAATCCCCTTTTTAAACTAAAAGTTAAAATCGGGGTTAAAATGATTAATCGATTTAAATTTATTCAAGACGATTATTAATATATAATTTTTTTTAAATATACTTAAAAACCCAGACTTAATATTTTTCAATGTGACCTTAATTACGGTTTTAGAGATTTTATAAACGGCCCCCTAGGGCAAAGCACCGAATACTTAGAAAGTTATAACTGCGTCTAAGTCTAAGTCTATAGTTGACCATAACATTGGCAATCATTATCTAGTTCACTTAATTTTATTTTTATTTAATTTTTGACGTAAATTCCTTGCACTTCTACTTTTCGAAACCCGGCCGGGACGAGTCCGGTTGTTGTCATTATATTTAAATTAGATGACGTCATGATTTAAAGTGAAAGTGAGAGAGCGCTGCCATTCGACGTTACGCGCCGTAATTTTTCTTTATTATTACCTGGTATTTTATTCATTCAACCATTCGTGTCTAGGTCAACCCTTTGTTTTTTTTATTATATTGTTTTAAAATGTCTTGCCTCCTTCCAAAGTGGTATAGTCTGCCACTCCGTGACGCGTAAAGGTGACCCGCATCTTTATAACTCGTACCATTGTCCATTCATTCGATTCATCACTATCATTGCCTTCTTATTCCACTGTCGCCGTTTGCTAGTTACGCTTGCCTAACTTCACTTTCATTGCTGATGAGTGTGCACGGGTTCTTGAATTTCTAGATGGGTTTTTTTTAAGGGCATGTGATGTCAAATTGAAAGTATATACCGCGTTGTCATAAGTTTATCTTACTTGTATTTGTTCCATAAGTTTGTCACTGGTTACTGAGAGCAAGAAGTGATATCTAGTTTATTAGGGAGAAGGTATAAATTCATTCATCCACATTTCTAGCTTTATCTCAAGTCAAACGTATAGTAGATCCGGAGTTAATCCCCGCCGCCTCTAAATTACAACCAGCATCTCATTGGTTCTTGAAAACGCACGTCAGCGAAGCGACGCGAATGACGAAAATTACAGTCATATTTTCCACTGAGGAGAGGCGAAATAGCCGCCCCGGCGGCCTCCTTTTACGTCCCCCCTTGTATTTTGAAAGGGGACTGGGACTATGGCGCGCGAATACTTAGGCATCTTTACCTTCTCCCTAGTAAACTAGATATCGCTTCTTGATATGGTATTTTGATACTTTTGTCTTGACTGCTTCAAAATTAGAATTTAATTACTTATTATAAACTATGTCATAGAAGTTACTACAGTTTCGACTCAAAATTGATTTCCAATAGAACCATCCCTCCCACTGTACTTCAGTCCTATAATTAGCCTCTCTTTTTAAGCACCCTGTATAACTTTAAAATTTGTCAACGTTATAACTATACAACTATAATTAAAACACCGTGAACTTAAAAAGAATCGTCGCGTACTTTCTTCTATAGGAAGTTTTTTTTGTTCAAATAGCGAATCGGGAGACTTCATTAATGGAATAAACCCGTTTCTTTTAGTCTTTAAAAACTTAGTAATTTTTCCGAGTCTCCCCCTGAATTTCTTCTCTCTTTCTCCTTTTCTTAGAAAAACTATTTGTTTTCAATTAACCTACATTATATAATAACCCCCCTTTGTCCCCCCTACGTTTAAATTACGATCCCCCTCCTTTTTTGGGCTTTAAAAGTGAAAGTGGTAACTTAAGATTAACATTATGTCAAGGTTCCCTTTTGCCCGGGAATCAAAAAGAAAGAAAAAAAACCGGGTATTTTTAAAAAAGGTTTTCGATTTGGGTCTAAAAACAGCTAAAGGCTAAATAATATTACTTACTTAGTTCCGATATAGCTGTATCATAAGTTTGTAAGATAAGTTTGTCACTAGTAACTTAGAAACTGGAGCTTGTCATGAAGTGGCAACGTAGGTAATAGATTCGAGGCAAAGCGAGCGACACCTGGTGACTGGGGCGCTGTCAAAGGCTTAGTATTTTGACTAAATAGGATGAGATGGAAGTCCTGCAAAATTAACTGAGAGTAGACAATCAATTCTCGCTTGTCGTTCTCCCTTGAACTAGCTCGAGCTGTCTCTAGCATTAGTATAGGTAGTGTTATACTTATGGATCGCTTATAAACTTATGCTATACGTAAACTCAATTTTTTATTATTATTAAATTTCCGAACTTGAAGTTAAATTTTCGGTTTTATTTTTAATTACCTGTAATTATATATTATCTAGTCATCTATTTCGAAATTTTGATAAGATTTATTGTCTAGCTTATTATTCGAATTTCGATTCATATTTAATGATATTGGATTGTAATCTAAATATTAATTTGTTTTAAAATCTTGACTATATATTTTTAATTATATACTCAGCTAATTATTATACGGAAATTAATTTGCATGTGTAAAATAGTTTGAAAGGTTTTTCATGGCGCGTGGATTAAGCGGTTTTGATGAAAGTAGGTTCTTTTTGTTTGATAAGGAATCGACAGACGCGACGGTGTCCTTAAGTTTAAACTTGTAATTAAGGGATAGTGAAACATATTTTAATTAATTAGTCCATGTTAATTAATCGTTTTCAAAAGCGGTGGGCTTTGCTCCGTATTGTTTTGAAGTTCTATCTTTGTTGTCCATACTCCCAATCAATGTCCCGGTTTATGAAAACAAAGGTGGTCAAATACCGGACTCTACATTCCAGGCTGGGAAATAGCACACTTCCTCTGGTCCAAAACCAGTTTATTAATTGCTTGGACTAGTTTTTTAATTCATGAAGTGGGGGTTACTGGTCCTCGGGACCAGTTTATTAATTGCAAATCTATTGGAGAGCAAAGGCTGGGACCAGTCCGGAGACCAGTAAATGATTTCAGACACTAGGGGGTCACTGGTCCAAAGGACTAGTTTAAAAAATATCCTTATTTCCCAGCCTGCTACATTCTGGACTTTTGAAAAGGGGTTTATTATAGCGTTTTCCTTTGGGTCCTCGCGGAGCGCTCCCATGGAGGACTAAAACTAGGAGATCCTATTCTTCAAAAACAGTCTCTAACGAAGCTGGAAACTACTACTACCATTTTTATTGCTCCTTGGGAGCGCTCCGCGAGGACACAAAGGAAAACGCTATTAGATAGAGCTTGACCAATTTTCGTCTGCTTTTCCTTCTGCCTTTTCAAGAAGTAAGCTTATGGAATTCAGGCTTCGAAATAAGGATTTTTCCCAAACTGGTCCTTAAGTCACTTGTGACCCCTGGTGTCTTGAATAACTAAACTAGTATCAAGTATCAGTGACCCTTACCCTATGTATTTTTAATAGATAGAGCTTGACCAATTGTCGTCTGCTTTTACTGCTGCCTTTTGGCCCTTTTGTTATGGAATTCAGGCTTCGAAATAGGGAATTTTCCAAACTGGTACTTAAGTCACTTGCGACCCCTGGTGTCTTGAATAATTAAACTAGTCCCAAGTATCAGTGTCCCTTACACTGTGTATTTAAGTTGGTATTATTTAAGTAGCCCTTGGGCACAGTCTTACACAGGATTTGAATTTTAAAAGTGGTCCAACGAATTAATAAACTGCGATTTTGGACATGTAGATTTCAATTTAATAATATTCCTTAATTTAAATTTGATATTATTTTCCCTTTAAAATATTAATTAGCGTTTTAGTAATTATCCTGACGCGTGCCGAACAAATTGGGATAGGTTTTGTTATCACCTCATCGGTGTTTTAATTGCAATATATGCTTACGAAATTAGTTTAAAAAAAACTAACTTTTCTTTAGTGAAATATCAGATTCCAATTTTTTTAGACGCTTTTTCAAGGAGTCTGTGTGTGTTATCAAGAAGTGATATCTAGTTTATTAGGAAGAAGGTATAAGATACCCAAGTATTCTCGCGCCATAGTCCCCAATCCTCCTTTCAAAATACAAGAGGGGGGGCGTAAATGGAGTCCGGGCTATTTCGCATCTCCTCAGTCGGAAAATACCACGTAATTTCGTCATTCGCGTCGTCGCGCTGACGTGCGTTTTCAAGAACCAATGAGATGCATGCTGGTTGTAATTTAGAGGCGGCGGGGATTAACTCCGGACTTACTATACGTTTGGACTGGAGATAAAGCTAGAAATGTGGATGAATGAATTTATACCTTCTCCCTAATAAACTAGAAATCACTTCTTGGTGTTATTTAGTAGACATGAAGGAAATACGCGGGTATTTTTTCTTTATTTTCCTATATTGAGGTGTCAGCGGTTTTACCATGTCCTTTTCACTCCTATAGACCAAGAGGTTAAGATAAAGATCTAGCATATATTACATTGACACGCGCCAAACCACGTCATAAAACTATGGAAAATAAGACGATTTTTTTCCTCGTAATTAATGGTAGGGGCCCCCTACACTGATTTCGAAAATCATAGCCTTTTTTCTTTCTATTAGTTTTTCATTTCAAAGTTGTCAGTGAAAAATAATTAACGAAAAAACACTTTAATATATTAAGTTTAAGAAAACTGATGAAATTGCGGTTTTATTTCAAGTCTTGCCACGTGGCATTGTGGCACGGCAATAAGATAACGATCTGCAATCCCGGAAAAAAAGACAATTTTTTTTTTGAAGTTTTTAATTCAAATGTCTGAATAATATTAGTGTATAAACGTCATTGCGAGACATATTTTCAATTAACATAATCTTGGAACGAAATTATAGCAAGTCAAAAATATTCACATTTTGGGGGAGGTTTTTTAAGTTATCTTATCTTATAGGCTTAATTAACCGACAACTGAAAATTTTTAACGAGCTTAGTTACTAATTATAGTAAAACTTAGTAATTAATTCGATTAAATATAATTGAAAACTCATATTGATAATTAGTTAAATTGAAAGTTATATTAATTTTTTTAATAATTCTATATAGTCTGCTACTACGAACTTTCTCGTGACGTCACACCTTTGTTGTAGCGGCCATATTGGAAGTCATTAGTTCAAACCATACACTTTAGACTACCAAAGTTTTCGTCACGTCCTGTAGTTCCTCCACTCTATACCCCAGAATATTTTCGGATTAATATTTATTTATTTACATCTGCACGAATCCCGAAATTTCAAGGTATTTATATAACTAAAAATTAATTAAATTAGGACCCTTAATTGTAATGATGTCTTAATTGGCAATCGTTGATGTCATGTCGCACCCTGAATTTTTAACAAACTAATCAACCCAGGGAACCTTCGTAACAATTAAGGCAAAGGCGCCTGAAAATAAATAACCTAAATTTCAACTTATATCAATTTTGCTCCAAAGACTAATCAATATATCATGAAATTCATTTAAAAAGAAAGAAAAAAGAAGTCTAGAAAAATATCTCGCCAACGTACGTTTTTCCTTCCTCTCCAACATGATTTATTCTAAATGGGGGACCAATTAAATAATTACAAAATATGTGTACCAACAATTTTTCTAATTTCCAAAAAGGTTTTTCCAGGAATTGTCGAAATCTTTCGGATTATATTAAGCTTTTGGCACGTGCCACTTTGAAGAGTGAAGTATTAAAACTGTAGATAACGATCGCGTAGACTAGTCGGAACCCTTCTATTTAAACTTTTTCATAAATTAGAGAATTAGTTGTTAAGAGATTTTGTTCACACCCGGGTATCGAGCCTAATTTGATCAGGGATTCGATTTAAGTTCAATTTATTGAGCAATGTGAACTAAAAATTTTAACATGCAGCGCGTGCCTTTCGACATTCAAATGTCACCCACTTGGATTTATATATATATTTCATTTTTAATTGGATCTTGTTAAATAATTGTCGATATTTATTTGTTTTTACTAATTTTTTTTTTTTGACCGTGGTATTAGTCAATTCGCAGTGGTGATTGGTTAGTTTATTTTCCTTTTCTTTTTTTTTATTAGTTTTATGACAGGTAACTCGTGCCTCATTGGGCCTTGGTAACTGGATAATTGGCTGTCAATTTAAAACTAAACAAATTACTTAAATAAATGTTCCGTATAACTGTTCATTGTGACAGCGTGCCGCCTGAAATTTGCAAGGACTAACGAGATATAAATTATTTTATAACTGTATATTTATTTATAATTGTCAAGGAAATATTGTAGGCAAATAATATTAATATATTTAAATTAATTAATTACGGATCTTTTTAATTACTACTTTACCATTGATTAATAATGATGGATTATTGAAATTTAATGTTAGTATTTTTTTATTTTGCGTTCATTACTTTGATAAAAATTAAAAATAAATATAAAGAAAATTAATTAATATTTAAAATTTTCCTCGATAGGTTAATTAAATTATAGGACTTTGTGGTAGTTAATCAAGTTATAAAGCATCGTCTGTTTCTATTTTATCTTAATCTATCCTTAATGAAATACATAATCAAGAACAATACATAGGGGGCGCCTTTTACGGCCGCAATTTAAAATTTATAATTAAATAAATAAAATTTCAATAACGCTAGTCTGGAATTTGGTGAAATGACTCTTTTTTGTACGTGTTTGACCCGTAGCCCTGGGCGACAAAGGCGAATAAATAATCAAACCAATTTTATTTGACTTTCATTTTCTAAGAAGTGGTCACATAATCAAAATAATCCCAATTTTCCTTACTCGATTTCGGTTTTACAAAAAATAAAGAAAGAGTTATCGTATAAGCGTAGGGGCTTAGGGATGAACTCCTAGCTGGCGCGCCCCCTGGAGGGATCCTGGCGCGTGATGGTATAGTCGAAAGTGGCGCAGTGGGTCAATGCGGACCCCCACCAGCCACTACCACCGCCGACACTAGATTCCTTTCGCTTTCGTTTCAATCTCTTCCTTTTTCTAATAGGAAATTACACCCCCTGTGTCTTTCTCTAGTTAGGCTTAAGGTACAAGTTTTTTTATCAACCTCCGTAACGTGACAGTCCAACTAGGTGACAATATTTTTTATTCATCCCAATTTCTCCGTTGTCGTTTCATCCTGACGTTACTTAAGAGTTTAAGAAGTGTGTAGGGGTACATGTAGAATTATAGAGCGCGGGAAATAATTACACGTGGTTTTCAATTTTTGGCGCGCGCGGGAAAATATTGCACGTGATTTTTAATTTTGGTGCGCGCGGGATAAATTGCACGTGGTTTTCAATTTTGGCGCGCGCGTAATAAATTACACGTGGTTCTCAATTTTGTGGCTCGCGCGGGAAAAATTACACGTGGTTTTTAATTTTGGCGCGAGCTAGAAAAACTGCACGGTTTTTCACTTTTAATTTTAATATTTGAGCTACAAATTCAAGTGAAATGTTAAGCTTAAAAAAGTACTGAACGTCGTGACAGTTGCTACACATTTTCTTAAACTATCTAGTGAATTCTAGGCATCTTATTTGGTATTTTAGGTTTATAAGAAATTAGTTTTACAAAGGGATAAATCAATACTTAGGAACAATTAGTTTCTGATTACCAATTAGGCGCTGTTAAGACTAAGAGTGACGTACCCCTCTCTGTGTTGTTTTACTTGACATAGATTCCTATCAAAATAGGTTCTTGTACGTGGAATTTAATTGTTTATCAGTTTTGTTGTTTACAAAATTACGTGTAATAGGTTATCCGAGTATTTTTAGTGTTACAATTTATAGGCGCAATTATTTAAATCTAAAACTTTATGCGCAGGGCACAACTAACGTTTCAGTTAAGGCATTTCATGACTCATGACTCATTAAACCCGGAACTTGTAAGTATATACCATTCATTCAACTGCAATGCGTCAATGTATAATTAACTGACGGTTTTTAATCTTAAATGATGTTGAGTTTTAAAATTAATCACTAGTTCCCACAATTTAATTAACCATCGATGACATCTTTAAAATCTTAAATCTTTAAACGCAATATCCTTTATCGATAAATCCAGTAACGGAAATCGATTCAAAATGATATTAATTAAACGAAAAAGAAAAAGGTTTTTTTCTCTCTCTCACGTTATAATCAGGAAATACCTGTAATACCATGGCACCTTTTATTATTTTCCCATAGGCATTTATACCATTAATCCCATATAACTGCTATTACCATAAATTTATTTTTTAATCGATATATTTTAATCCTGTCTTTAAATGTCATCGAAGTACTTAATAACTATATTTAACAGCTCGTTCATTTTGATAAAAAGTATAAAACATATCAAAATTTACGTGTATGTTTTGTGTGGGTTGAATTTATAACTTAATAATAATTAATAATCAAATCCTATATCCTCCTTAATTAACATAACTTAACGAGAGTGAGAAATAAATTTTTACGAAAAGATAATTACGCATTGTTAGAAAATATACATTTACACCCACGTGTTTAATTTTTTCTCTCGTAAACTATTAACGTATTTGGTGGGCACCCCTTAAATTTAAACCTTTTGCTATAACACCCCATAATTTAAATTAATTTTATTTTCGGTTTTTAAAACCAAAAATTAATTTATATTTTTAATTATTTTTAAGCAAAACTTTTAAAATTTTTATTTTTTAAACAAAAATTTTAAAACAATTTTTTACAAACACCTTAATTTTGGGGGATTTAGAGGTTAAAGGTCAAATTATACCTCGTCACTTTGAATGAATTATTTTTTACCCGCTAAACTAAATTAAAGATATCTTTTCAATAACAACCTAATTTTTACAAGTCTCGTATCTAATTGGGACAAAGCAATAAACTTTAATACGAAGAATGTTGACTCTCGCGAGCTCATGATATCTAACATAATATTCCCACACGTATCCTTCGTACTACGCCCAAACGGATATATAGTATAGATTTCCCATTTAATATTATATACAGGGTGTTTCTGATAAGTCTGCATCCATAAAATAAGGGGTTGATGTTCTTAGGGTAATCAATTTTGAGTCGAAAATGTAAGTTCCATTTTGTTTGCCCTAAGGGACACTGTTTTCCAGTTATGATTTTCAAGAGTGTTTTAGGGATTAAATTAGAAATCCTTGTGTTAAAATCAGTTTCTTAATTAATTACATTTAAGGGGCCATCCGTAAAATTAATACTCTGGATGCAATCTTAACTCCTCGAAAACAGTGTCCCTTAGGGCAATCAAAATGTCATACATAGAAGTATAGAACATTTTCTACTCAAAATTGATTTCCCAAAGAACATCAACCCCTTAATTTATGCATGCAGACTTATCAGAAACACCCTGTATAATAACGAACAATTCCTAATATAATTCGAATCAACCTAAAATTCAAACCACAAAAACGGAAATGCGTATATGCATTTATTGCACGATTAAGTGTAAGTTTAATGCGTGAAATTATATTGAGGATGAATTATTTTTGTTTATATACTTCATAGTAATTAGTACCCCCTATATTAATTAACTTGATTATGATACGCCGTCCATATTATAGCGTACAACTCTCCCTCTCTGATTGATTGGACACACGAGTCAAAATAAGGTTAATTTTATTAAAAGTTAATTTGAATTTTAGGGTTGAAGTTCTTTTTTTTTAAAAAAAACATTTTCTTTACGAGTTTTAAATTTTCTTTCACCTGTAGTAGTAGAAGCGTTGAAAGAGTCAAGGACGTTCGTTAAAATTGGGAATACATACTTCTAATAAGAATAATAGTGTGGCCCCGTATGCCTTATAATTAGTCTATGGTTGCTCTTTCCATAAAATCCGCCTTAAATACGTTGAGTGAAAATGGTTAAACAATGTTTCCAATTAGCTATATGCATTCCTTTTAAAACTTTCGATAAATATTCTAATTCTGTATTAAGTTTACTTTTAACTATAAGTAAATTCAAATATTTACCTATAACAATACCATTTTTATCGTTATTTACTAAAAATTTGCATAAATGATTATTTATTATTTTAATTATATAATAAATTTGACTACGACTGAAGTATATTTTTTTATAAAAGTTATATCTATTCTTTTAAAGCTGATTTAATCCATTTTGCCATATTACTAAGATAATTTACGCTGTAAATACTTTAAAATTAACCGGTTCTAACTTGCCACATAATTTTTGCAAAGCCTTTAGATAAAAGTGTCTGGAAAAACTAAGCCGCATTAACATTATCAAAATAGAGTCAAGTATTACCCTGATAAACAAACCAAGACTAAAAGCCTAAAAAACCCCCATCCTATATATGATACCAACAATATAATTATAACAATATGTATGTATAGGATGGGAAACACTATTTATGTACTTAGTAAAATTCATTAGCGCAGAAACTGCCGAATGCTGACGTTATATAGACAGACGTGTATCGACCCATTAATGACTTGCAGAGAAACTAAGGCGTTAGGTAGCCCTCTAGCGGTGCTTTTTGGTGCCAGGGAAATAACCCAAGATGGTGAGCTCCTACACCCCTTCCCTGTGGTGCAGGTTAATTGCTTCTCTCCTAAAAAATGAATGGATTCAATTGATCTATTGGTTTAACGCTATTCCTCATGTTGTATCCGCCAGTCCATTACCATTATCATTCTGTTGTCTATGATTTGAACCCTATATATGGTACTCCCTGAGTGTCAATTAGTGTACAGGCAAAACGGGGTGAGACATAAGAGCAGGCAAATTAATAGTTTCATCAAGAAGTAATATCTAGTTTATTAGGGAGAAGATGCCGAAGCATTCGCGCGCCATACTCCCAGTCCACCTTTCAAACTTGCAGAGGTTAACGGTAATAGTTAGTATAGGGCGCTGTCGGTTAGCTGTGGCATAGGGGCTAGCCACCACCCCTCTATGCATTGTAAAGGCGTTAGATAAGTGGCAATAAGTCGCAAGATGACTTGGTCCAATTAGCTAGCTGAACTTATTTTTTTTAAAAATACAAGGGGGGACGTAAAAGGAGGCCGCCGGGGCTATTTCGCCTCTCTTCAGTCGGAAATTATGACTGTAATTTTCGTCATTCGCGTCGTCGCGCTGACGTGAGTTTTCAAGAACCAATGAGATACTGGTTGTAATTTAGAGGCGGCGGGGATTAACTCCGGACCTACTTAATTTGGACTGGAGATAAAGCTGGAAATGTGGATGGATGAATTAATTTATAGTACCTTCTCCCTAAAAACTAGATATCACTTCTTGGTAACATATTAAATCGTGGGATGTTGGGTAGAGGGAACCCCGTTGGTAATGAGGTCTTTTCATTATCGGTTCTGCCAACTAGATCAATTCTAGACGAGTCTCTAGTCAAAAAGAATGAAAAATAAAATAGATAATGTTAATTCCATGACCCAGACGATGATTGCGATGACGTATCATGAAGTACTTGATTATATTGATTGGAATTCGACTACAATTTTTTTTGGAAGTGTGTAGATTAATTTTGGTATTATGGGGAGGAAGGGGAGGGGGGAGATAAAATCAAATATGTTGACTCGTTTCCGAGATATTTATTGGGGGCGACAAACTGATGATGAATTTAACGCAAATATTAATAAAATTCGTAATATCTATCTCCATTCTTCCGGAACTGACTTTTTCACTGACGAAACTTTGCTGTTTTTGTTTGTGTGTTGACACTGACCCTTACTCGATACTTTTATTTTTATTCTTGATTAATTAATTTAAAGTTAATGAACTAAGTTGAACCTTTATTTATTTATTGTGATATTAGGAAGAATTATAGGCATCGGAAATTATAACATTTGTTTTTTTGGGTTTTTTGTTGTATGTAGTTTACTAATGTGCTCTCTAGGCACGTATAATTGCAACTGTGGTATGTATGTTTGTTGCATATTGATTGATTGATTGTTTATTTGCAATGGAATATGTGTATTAATTAGTGAAGTAACGCGTTTTTAATTAATATCGCTCTATTTTTTATTTATTTTTTTTGCACAACTTTACCCTGAGGTCAAGAGTGTTGAAAATGCGGGTTTTTTTTGTGTTTTGTTTGTTTGTGGGGTTTTTGGGTTTTTTCGAAACCTGGGTGACATAGTCTGGGGTTTTTTGGTGTTGCTAGGAGGTGAGATGTTCGGAAAAATAATTTTGCAATAGTCTGAGGAGGTAAGATGGTGGAAAATATGATTTTTTAATGTTATATGCAGGTAAAATGGTGGTAAACATGATTTTTTTTAATGTGATAGGAGGTAAAATGGTGGAAAACATTTTTTAATGTTATGAGGAGGTAAGATGGTAGAAAACATGATTTTTTAATGTTTTAAGGAGGTAAGATGGTAGAAAACATGATTTTTTAATGTTCTAAGGAGGTAAGATGGTAGAAAACATGATTTTTTAATGTTCTAAGGAGGTAAGATGGTGGAAAACATGATTTTTTTAATGTTGTAAGGAGGTAAGATGGTAGAAAACATGCTTTTTAATGTTTTAAGGAGGTAAGATGGTATAAAACATGATTTTTTAATGTTCTAAGGAGGCAAGATGGTGGGAAACATGATTTTTTATGTTGTAAGGAGGTAAGATGGTAGAAAACATGCTTTTTAATGCTTTAAGTTGGCAAGATGGTAGAAAACATAATTTTTTAATGCTCTAAGTAGGTAAGATGGTAGTAAACACGTTACTCGAGTTAATGCACCTTATTTTCTTTCTAAAAACAAAACCTTCGTAAATTTTTTAAACTATCCCATTACAATAATTGTTATCCAAAGATCTAGTATCTAAAGGTCAGACAACACGTGCACCAAAGTATTTAACTTTGAAAATGTATTTTAATTTCTTTGTGGACTCTTTGATGCGTAGCGCCCAAGTTTACAGATATTGTTTATTGTATAAATTAAAAGCAGATAAGAATGTCTTAAAGACTTCTTCCAAAATATGTCCCCTACATAGAATATAGATAATGACGCTTTTTTGTCTTGTCTTTGACGTTCGCATTTAAAAATCTTGGAGCACCGCTTGTTGCTGTGATGGGTACCGCTTGGTATCATCACTATTTTTGTAGGTGCCTGTCACCAGGAGGAATATTTTGGCAACCAACTCTTAAGGGCGCATTGTTCCAAGGTTTTTTATTTTAATGAAAAGCCTTGAACCTGCAGGCTGGTTGGTTGCGTGGGTTAGAAACATTTTCAATATTTTTGATATCGTGCCAGTACGCAAAACGTTTTATTTTCTTACGCTTATGGGTGCTTTTATGTTTTTGTTGCTGCGATGGGCGATTCTTGCTTATTTTTCTTTAATTATATTATTTGCATTTTAAACCGAAGTGATGAAATATAATATTTAATTTTATTTTAAGTTCATAAGATATGTTTGTATTATAATTTTGTCAATGGTTACAAACTGGAGCTGGTCATGAACTGATATCGTAGGTGAAACGTCAACATAGGTTGTCGTAAGGCTACGCCTGCTGGGGCGCTGTAAAAGGCTTAGTACAAACCAAGAAGTGATATCTAGTTTACTAGGGAGAAGGTATAAGATGCCTAAGTATTCGCGCACCATAGTTCCAGTCCCCCTTTCAAATACAGGGGGGGACGTAAAAAGGAGGCCGGGCTATTTCGCCTCTCCTCAGTCGGAAAATATGACTGTAATTTTCGTCATTCGCGTCGCCGCGCTGACGTGAGTTTTCAAGAACCAATGAGATGCCGGTTTTAATTTAGAGGCGGCGGGGATTAACTCCGGACCTACTTTACGTTTGGACTAGAGATAAAGCTAGAAATGTGGATGAATCCATTTATACCTTCTCCCTAGTAAACTAGATATCGCTTCTTGGTACAAACTAAACCTTTTCAACCTTCGTATTTGATAATCATGACATTTTGAACCGTGTTGTTTTTAAGTTTTAGACTTGTTGACATTTTAAAATCGCAAATAGGGGTGGGGGTGATATCTTTAACGTTTTAACTTCCCTATTATAGTTGTCAGGATTTTTTATGTCGAAATTGTGGTCCAAAATATATTTTTGAGTGGAGATATCTCAAAATTTCCGTCAAAGTGAAATAACGTACGTGATTTAGATAAATTCATATCGAAATGCGTTATAAAACTAATACATAAAAAAACATAGAAGCGATACAGGGAATTCTCACGGTGCCCGGATGATACTTTGAGATGTGGGCGTTCTTATAAGCCTCCCAAGCAAGTACACGCCCATTTTGGAAATCAAGTTTCTTCCTTAGTCCTTACACGGTTGAGATTAGATAAAGATTCCTTTGTCGCCTCTATCTTTTTTTTTCTTTCTTTATGCAAATATCATTCAATAAAGAGCTAATTCATGGAAGATTAAAATTATAAGATTAAAAATCACACCGAGTTTAAATTAGGTTCACAGAGTTTAAACTAATCCATATATATATATATATATATATATATATTAAGATATATATATATATATATATATTCCCTAATATAATCCTTTACTTTAAAAAAAATAATCCGATATAAAAAATTAATAATACGAAACGAAATAAAACCTGAAACCTTTTAACGTTGTTAGAATTTTTAAACTTTTTCTTTTGACGTCAAAAGATATCAAGAAAATATACCGACCACGTTACGAAACTAGTTATAATACATTATATGTATAGTATAGGAACCATATCAGCTGAGGGGTACCTACTACTACTTTAAAGTATAATGAAATCCATGAGCTACAGGTAGTTGCTTTAAAAAATATATATGGAATACGACGCTGTCACGCGAAGTGCACGTGTGGGACGTTCTTCTTTTTGGCGCGCTAAGCGGGGTTGAGTTTGATGGCACGTGGCAAACCCGTAACGCGTGTCCCCTCGACTCCTTCCTTTCTGATCCCATGTGGGGATCGATCTCGTAGTCTCGGTTCATTCCACGGGTCTTTTAAAAGGGTGTAGCGAACCCC
>JAEQBA010000004.1:0-45970 GCA_019434445.1 Phalangium opilio | reverse complement strand
TTGAAGTTCTTTCCTTAAAAGTCAGGGATTTGAAGTTCTTTCCTTAAAAGTCAGGGATTTGAAGTTCTCTTCCTGAAAAGTCAGGGATTTCCTTTAGTGTATCAAACCATGCTTCGAGCAATGCTAAATTGTGCCATGTATGATAAAGTGGGCTCTGGTAAACCACCTTAACGGGTCAGGATACGCTGGAAAAGTCCAGGGAGTTTCAATATAAAAATTTCGTCCGAACCCAGAACTAGTGATGTGTTTGGGGAAAGGCGTACGGTACGCCATGTTAAACGCGACCTGACTACAGCTAGGAGAATGACACTGATGTAAACAAAGAACTTGGGATTTTTTTATTATTATAATTTAGGCTTATGATTTAACGAAGAGAGAGTAGTCGCTCGCGTGTTAAGTTGAATTACGTGAGCGTAACGACTTGAAGTTAAGCGAATTAAGTTTCTCATATTTGCGGATCTGTCTAGCATATCCATCCGTTCGAAATTTGCATCGATATCTATCGCTATCCATCTTTAGAGCGACGGGTCCCGCCTCATTGTTATCCATCCTCAAGTTTTTCCTCCTTGGCGACTTTGAGAACCTTAACTTACCTCTCAGTTAGATAGCTATCTTTCGGATATGAAGTATTCGAAATTTTAGGGTTAAACTCCTATTGCCGGATATCTATGGTATACTGCAGCAGAGTACAACAATTTGCCTAACGACGATCTGCATGAAGGCTTACCTTTCTTTGACGCGTTAAAATCGCGTGATCTCCTGAATTTCTTCTCTTATAAGCTATGGCTAGCTTCCTTGATTATGGGGACGATTGCGTTACGGAGGCCTACCTTAATCTAAATACGAATTAATCGTCTCAGGTAATTCTCCCTCAAACTAGGCCTAGTACACGCTCTCAACTTTTATTCTTTTATTTAACCAAAAGAATGAATCGAATTAAATTGTGAGGACTATAGTCGTAATTTTTATTAGCGTGACTAGTCGATGGTTACACCAACCGAATGATTTAAACGTTAATCGCGTTACGTCTTTTCAATCGTTTGGGCGGGATGTCCTATCTCAAATTTGAAACGTTTCTGTAAAGCCGCGTTATCAATCGCGTTTTGTAAAGGTCAAAGCGGTGATATTTTATAAGAAAATGCAATCGCTATTCTTGAGAATGTGTTAGGCTTTTCCAAAACGTGTAAATGCGACTTAATTGTCCCCTCCTTTATTACTTATAGGTTATAAAAAATTGGAACTGCGTGAAATAATTTTCAATATCTTTTAACATTTATTTGCTTACTCTAAAGATTGCTTTGCTATAAGTTTTAAAAACAAAACGGGAAATGGTAAACGGTTGAAATACCTGAAGATCATTTGTCCTCAGCACGCGGACTAAATTTAGCTAATGTATATTTAAAACAATAAATACTTATCCTACAAATATGAAACGCGATAACTGAGGGTATAATTATAATGGCAGCAAAGTTCCAATAGATTTTGCCGCCGCGCATCGAGGCGCCCGAGCGTGTCGTTACTGTGCCATCGATGTAAGAAATAATTCGGTATGTGAGAGATATTGTTTCTGTAGACGGTACCTCTCTCTCACCTTTGACCCGATATATCTTTCAATGATTGAACATTTAACGTCAGGGCGACGAAGCGTTGATGCGACAAAATCTCACTCAGATTGTTCAGAGAGATGTCTGAAGACACGTTGAGTTCAGTTCCCCTTCTTTGTCCTTTGTTTATGTTGATCTACGGGTTCAATCTAATTCGATATATATATATATAATAGTTCTTCGCTGCCGTGTGGTGTTAATGCGATTTTAATAACAATTATTTATCGGAGGAAATGGATTTTAATTTTTATAGTTCGGTTTGGATGATTCGAGCGATACCATTTGCTTAACTGTCTTCCTTCATGATGGTTTTGTCTCGAAGGTGTTAACTATATTAGCGACTAACTATTTGGATTAAAATTTTTGTGAGAAAACGTTCTAGGTCAAGAACTAACCACCCGTGCTTGGGCATTGTTAAAAATCTATCAAGTTCATCACGATTGAGGCAAGAAAGTGTTAAGTACTAGCTATGGGCACCGATTGACCTTATCTTGGTCTTAGGTGTTGATAGTTAACTGTCTTTTAACTATGAGAAAGAGTTTGACGGACGTTTCGGTAGGAAACATTCGGATCCGAACCAAGCCTATACTGTCTGTATGTAGTTCAAAGGTCAAGTAGGGGATAGGGACGGGGGGGGACTTGGTGAAGAACAGTTTATTAAATATTGGTCCACGAATGTTGATGTTTGAATGAAAATCCCCCTTGTCATCGCGTCAACCAATGGTAGTCGGGTAAGGCGGGTACCATCGGTCCCGACCCAATGGGTCTACTTGTCAACGTCGTTGGCAATTACGCAGAATAACCCCCGTGACGCTTAATCCCCCCGTAATTCGCTGGAAAGATGGAGGAACGCCAGTTGTACAGATTAATATCTTTATGAAATTGTTGAAAATAAAAATGATATTGAATAGACCCCATGACGCGAAACTCGAATTTAGGCATTTCTCAATCTCCGCCTCCCTTTTTGGCACCTCAATCCTGGTTGGGTTCTATTCAAATCTTTGTACGCGCGTTCCCAGTGACAATTAAGGCCTTTTTGTAGCGGTGGTGGTTGCCCAGACACTTGTACACCCCCCCTAACCGAAATCTCCCCACCGAGGACAAGGTGAATATATTTATATTTCAATTTCCTTCTTTCGTAATAAGAATGTAGGCCTACCACCGTATAATTCAATATTCATTTAAAACCCCGACTTATTCATACGAGCCAATTTTTTTTTATCACACAATATTATTTTTCATAGTCTGTCGGCGTCAAACCTAACACCCCTTGACAGTTCTTGAATAGAATAAGGGAGACAATCCTTGGAAATCCTCCCGTGTTCAACTGGCTACCATCAACGCTCCAAATATTAGGCGGGCATACGCGACAACCCACTCGTCGTAGCACCCTCCTTATTAACCGAAAGTACTTGAACATGGAGAGCGGGCGGTGGTGCACCCATTCTCGGACCCGCATTTCCCTTTTTTGAATGTAATATTTTTGGTGCGCGGTGATGGTCCTCCAGTTTGAACCAACATTTGACCACGAATACAATACTCAAATTTGGTCCCGCTGTCACAACCAGAATGTTAAGCCCCATCAAGCTTAGGGCCTCTCTTTCTTTTGTAGATACGTCATTACCCATTTGTAAATGTACGTTGAAATCTCACGCGGGTGTCCTTTAGACACCACCATCTAACAATTCAATAGTGAATTTTTTACATTGAAATATCTGAAAAATGGGCCTCATTTTCAAATGATGGGTGTACGGAAATTTTCAATTCGCGTTAGCGTCTAGCAGTCAAGTTCCACCATCGTGTTTTGGGACTCAAAAAGGATGTAAACTTCGTCTTTTTAAAATACTTAAGTTATGGGTTTCTAGCGATTGTGACCCGGGTCGGGTGCGCTGCTTGTGTTGAAAATATCGGTGTTGGTCCCGCTTATCGTTTGGAATAAATGTTGAACCCTTTTGGTCCTGTTATTGGATTGCTTTTATAGCTAGGCCTTGTAATGGTTGCCATTTTCCTTCCCAGCCAAGCCTACTAGGGCCTATTGTAAAATCTAGAAATCTATTTTTGTCAGAATGAAAATTCATTGTCAAGAGAGAATGACAATGGGGAACACGCGTCCATATCCAGAGAGCAATCTCTTTGGCATCTCGGGTTTCGGTTATCTCGGCTCTCTTAACGTTCTTGGTCTAAAGTTTCCCCATCAGATGTCACAGGCGTAAAAGACTTAAGATCCATTTACCGAGAGTACTTACTAATCCAAGGCTTGAGCATATATCCTATATATATATACATTGACCATGGCGGGATAGTCCGTCCGTCCATCGCGTGATTATTTGGCCTAAAATTATACCACCAGAGCTAGGCCTGGTCTTATAAGTAAACAACAATTTCATTTTGCGTGCAGCGTACTCAGATGTTACCCCCGTGTTATATTTGAGTTTGTCTCTTCGGTTATAAGTACTTTGGAATAACGTTTAACGTCTTATTCGTGTCCGCATCACGACACGCTTAAGACATACACGAGGGGAAGCTCACACCTTATTTTTCCAAAAAAAGAAAAAAGCATTTAATAAACATTCGGAGTGATTATTTTATTAAATGGTATTAGTGAATTGCCTCTCGCGCTAATATATTCCTTGAAAGACCATTGAAATTTTGCACACCACGCAACGAAAATGGCCCCTCACCGTTAAAGGTAATGTGTCCCTCGAACAGATTCGCGCTTTAAGGACGGTAATGAAATACGTATTTGAAGATTCAAGAAATTCATTTCACTTTTCCTTCAAACTTATTCTTTTCCAAAATTCTCCAAGAAAGTATTGTAGTTCTAGAGCCGCATGATAATAGTCGCGGCGCTAGTATATGAGCTCTTCCGGTTGTTTGGACCGATATTCGGGACGCGGTCGCGTGCTGCAAACCACCGTTTTAGAAGCGCGACGTATAAAAACGTTTCAACAAATATCTCGGTGTTGGTACCTATGGCTTGTTTGGGAAAGTTGAGGGGAAACAATCATCGGGCTTGTTTGTCGTTGAGGAAGCGTTAAGCTTAACGGATAGTTCACAATAACCATTTTCACCAAATCGTGGGAATAAAATAAAACATAAAGAATGTTTTTCGAGATGTTTAGCCTGAGTTGTTAAGCATAGTATGCCACCATTGTTCAAAATCACTCCGTTTATTTTGTACAAGGCTGGGAAATTTAAAAGATAATTTTACCGTTATTAGCAAAGATTAATTTTATATTATAATTTCCTTTTTAAACTTTCTCACGAGAAACTTTAATTAGGTACCATTAACGAAATTTTAAAAATCGTTAGGATTTAGGCCTATATTTATAAAACTTGTTTATTTTCATTTTCATTTGTAAATGATAATCCCCTCCATCCATCCACTCAGTCTTTCTTTGTTGATAAATGATATAATTTCAAGTAAAAATCGCAACTTCACAAATCACCGGGGATTCATTTGTGATAAGTAATAACGTTTTTTCTTGCCCAGCAGCCCGGGGGGGGGGGTGTCCAAATTTCTTCTCGCGTACTATAGAACCATTTTGTTTACGTCATACAGTAGCCCTATATTTTATCAGGATAGATAAATAGGTTGTTTGGTACTTGGTATTTCATTCCGTCCGTCGAGACTAGCTAGCTAGCTAGCTTTTCGCCAATGCAGTATTTCGTTTTTTGGGCGCATGCACTAGCTATATATCTTCCCCGTGATAGCATTTACTTAAGTGTCTTCAGTCGTCATTCGCTCCCATTATTAATCGCCAAGGCTTAAACTAAGTTAGGCCTAATCTCAGTCAGTCGGTGTATTTGGGAGGAAAGCCCCCATGCACTTCTTTCTTTCTTTCTATAAGGTTGGTTGAAGGAAATGGGATGTATGTTTGGCTTGCTTGCTTGGGATTCAAGAAGCATTAATACATCATTTTTAAGCTAGGTGCTGGCGTCTCGCCCCCTCCTGCTACAATATTGAACGCCCCCGCCTCCCCCCAATCCATTCCTCGTTTATTCTTTTGCAAAGGCACCACAGTTCCTTCCTTCTTGGATATGTAAGTAAGTATGGATGTAAAACCCAACCCACGCGGGCTATTTCCTTCAACGTTTAAAAGTCATAAAGCCCCCGCCCTGCTGCTGTAACTACGTTTTGAATTTGCTTCCATTTTCAACTCGGTCCCAACCAACCCAATTACACTGTAGATGTTCAATTTTCAAATATATGAAATTTAAAATTTTGAGAAATTTCTTTAAAAGTAAACAAAATATATACAGGGTGTTTATGAAAGGTCTCACGGAAATTGAAGAATAAGGTGTTATTTGGAGGGCGATTTAAAGTTCTTCCATGACATTTTGACCTACAATGGACACCGTTTCCAAGATATTTTTGGAGTGGTTTATGAATGACCACTAAATTAAATGAGAAACTAGGTGTTATCAGTAAAATACTCCTCCAATCGTAACTTGAAAACTGTGTCGTTTAAAGTTCAAAATGTCTGGAAATCCCCCAAAAGGACATCACTCTTAATTTCTAACCGACTTTTGGGAAACACCCTGTATTAATTAGGTTTTGTATATAGAATTGTTCAAAATTTTAGGTGTAGGGGTGTAAATCCCTCTACGCTATTATTTGTACCGAATCCGAGTTAACCGCTCAATCAGTCGTCGTTCTCCCAAAAAGCATATTTCCCAAATCTCGATCCTAACACTCTTCTCTGAAGAAGGTCTAGGAGGTGTTTATTATTTTCTTTTTTCTTGGCGCCTCGAGCCAGCCCGGCAACGTACGTCAATATTACGTCACGCCCTTAGCTATAAAGCGCGGGAATACGTCTAGATCCCCTCTAATGGCTGACTGGCCAATATAGTCTGAACAACTTCATTCAAACCAACTCTTGGGTGCTGCGAACGAGTGGTGTTGATGACGCGAAGCGGTAAGTACATCTTTTATGTACTTAATTTTTTTCTTCAAATTTTTGGAAGAGTCGTAGCTTTGTTGTGTGTGTAATTATCATTTGTGTGTAACACGACCTAAGCCCAAAATGATCCGTGCTCAATTTTTGTTACGTCACACGCATTAAGCCCGGTTTAAACCCGGAGAGTTTGCAGGATAGAGATTTCTCCTGTCCTCAAATTGCACTGCACTTCGTGGACAACGTACAGGGAGCGCTACTTTCTCTCTGCTATACTAAATCCTTTACGATTTATTTATTCCCTCTTCGCTGGCGTTAATTCTGTCTCTGGCCGCCAGGGAGATTGAGAGGAGGTCGCTCGCTTGTTTCTCCCACTGCATGTTACTTCATAGACGTCAATTATGATGATTTCAATTACTTCTTGGGCATTAATCCGTTAATGCCAGCTTTTAGGGGCGCGCAGGAACAGCTAGTCCCAATGCACCCGCACCACTAGCCCAGCGCGTCAAATACGTGGACAAATCCCGCGGGAATCTTAAGACCCACCCACTCACCTACCCAAGCCATGCATGCACCCCTGAATGATCCCCGAACCAACGGGAACAAATACAAATCCCAGTATGCCAATATTCCTGCCAAAGTTTCTGATAGAGTCATGGGTTGGTTTCCTCATTTTCATGTTATAGTGTTGAAAGATCTTATACATTTTATACTCGCGTTAAGTTTCTAGTAACATCCATAAACCTTAAATTAAAAATAAGAAATTCGTTTAATATTTCTACAATTCATTCATTCATTTTTTAGCAAAAACCGTATCTCTATTGAGCTTATATAATTGCTTTATATCGTGCTAGGGGAGGGGTTTAGTCTAAATTTTATTTTATTTCAGTGAGGTAATCTTTTAGTGTTTGCCAGCTATGATTAAATTGTAAAAAAGGACAATACGATATTCTACTATTTTGACACGCTTGTTTTTCTGTTCATCTAACGCGTGTACCCAAATGAAGGACAACGTTTGCAGGGGCGGTAAAATGTTCCTCTGAAACCGCGCGCATTTGCAATTGATTTTGCCAATTTATTATTTGAAAAGACAAAAAAAAAAAAAATCGCCAATTTTTGGTAAGCCTAACTCCATTATTACGTATTAAGTTATAGTATTTACTCCCTGATTCATTTGGTTTATTTAAACAATACGTAAAAAACCGTATTACGTTTAATTATTATGAGCGCCTTATGTAATAATAGACGATTGCCTTTAATAGAGATTTTAAGTTAATTATGGAGATTTGGTTTTTCACCGATTATATTATTTGTTTAAGCCTAATTATTTTAGTATATTATCATGAAGTTCTCGCGCGTGTTTAATCATTATGATAGTTAAATAACTTCTAATTAAAATACTTCTATTCTACAGTGTATTTGTACGCCTAAATTAATACTTCTATATAGGAAATTAGCTTTTCTAATGATTTTGTATCTGTGTTAATTTTAGTATTCAAACGGTGTAGGCCTAGATAGTAGATAGATAGCCCCTTTGTAATTTACTATTATAACTTAAGCCTTGGTCCGATGTATTTACGTAGGGACACGTGTTTAGTTTCGAATATTAATTCGGCGATATAGTAACATCGCCTGAGGCTCTTTAGTAACCTTAGAAGGGACCCAAGATTTCTAATAACACCGCTGCTTATTCCATCCAATTCAAGTCTGTAAGTTAAATAAATTTCAGAGGATCCAATGATATTTTAACAGTCCCATAAAACCCTTTTAAGCTGTATTCGCAGGGCAGTACGGCCTTTCTCGTGTTAAGATTATGATAGATTAGACGATGTTAATTATTACTTAGTGCGTGTGGACCCCCAAATTATTTACTCTTGACTCCGACGCGCGTGTGCATATGCGCATGCGCATGCACACGCACGCTTTTTTGTACAATTGCCTATAAAAAACAATTTAGCTCTCTCAAATATCAACCGCCATAAAAAAAATATAAAATTGAATGTATCACGAATTTTTTATGAGCATTGATCACGGAAACCTCGGGGGGTGCACCTCTGATATACTCATTTACAAATAGATTATATTTATTAAAAGGTGGTGTAAAGTAGTCCCCCGCCTTTTACCGCTTTATAAATGACGTTGGTAGTTAAGGAAGGGGGACAATGGCGTTGAAATGGCCTATTAAGTTTACGTGGGAACTTAGAACCAATTAGCCCGTATAAAAAAATTCATATTCTGGGTAACTATAAGCGATATATTTCACGCCGATCGTGAAATTTATTAAAAGTAACGTGAATGTTTAACCGCGATTGAATCCAGGGTTTAGATAAAAAACCCGGGTATTATTTTAAAACCACGGCACAAGGGTTTGATTGGAGGTGTTTTTAAATTTATTTAGCAGTTAATTGTACTAATTATCATTCAAAAGTCACCGAAAAAAAAAGATAAATAAAAACTTAAAATGTTTCTCGTAAAATTAATAAAAATTAAATAATAATTTTCAATTTGAAATATATCTTAAAAAAGAAAATAAGTTATTTTAGCTTTTAAATTCATCAAAATTTAATATTTTAGTGATGGGTTTTGTTAAGTGGGGTTTTTTATTTATGGGTAAAACCCAATAAAACCCGGACATCGTATTAAAGAGTACTTATTCATGGTGAGAAAATTGTAAATGAATTTATATGTCAATATTGAAATCGGATAATTAGCTAAAGGTTATAGGATAGCGTGTTGCATGTTGGGTATATATATTGAACGTATGAAATTGGTAGGACTCCTAGAAATGGTTAATTGATATAGCGTGTCACGTTGTTGGTTGCCGTCGCCGGCGGCCAAAAGCGAGCCATGCCATGGCCAGGGCAGCCTCTACGAAATCGCCTAATGAATTTTGATTGCGCCTTTTGTTGACTCGATCTCGCAACAACGTTCAAACCATTCAATCTCTAAACAAGACCCTATCCGTCCATTCTCCCCTTCCCCCAAAAACCATTAAGCTTAAATTGATAAAACATCGATTGCTAGGCACGATTAGTTCGCGTGCTTTTTATATTGGGGGCGTCCCCCCCCCTCTGTTAATAGATATGCAATTTAGGATTGCATAATTGTTTATATCATTTCTGTATTGTAAATACTAGTACTGAAGTGTTTCCCCGAAAGAAATTTCTATCCTGAGGTCTAGCTTGCTCTCATCTCATCTCGCCCCCGCGGCGGAAAAGGCCTACGGGCCTCGATACTTCCCCGTGCTAAAGGCGACGTACATCCAAGATAGACGGGTAAACCCCAGCCGGCCTAGGGCCATATCCCCTTTGAAAAATCTACAGAACTGATTTAAAATATAACTTTCTAAAGATGATCCTTTTAAAAAGCGCTAATCAGATTATCATTTTAATACTGTATAGGGGGAATTAAGGGTCCATACATGCAGGATATGTATCGTTTCCGAAAACAGTACTTGGGAAGGCGGAAGAGACTAGTACTAGGGCCCCAGCTGGGCATTAATATAAGTTAAATACGTGTGTATTCAGTTAGAGAGTGTTACGTTCTAAACACACACTCGGCCGGTTACGGTAAGCTCTCGTATCGTTACCGAAACTATATGGTGTCGCCCGAACCCGACAATCGCTGATGGGCTTGCCGGGCAGCTAGCCGCCGACAACCGTCCGTAGCTAGGATATGTCATACGGCTCATACCGAGACCGATGAGAGCGGTTGGTTCTATTCCCTCCATTCATTCAGAGTCGCAATTCCGGTAGGATACGTTCGTTTTCGAATAAACGCCGTGATAGAATTTGATTGCGGAACTCAAAATTTGCATAAGGTTACCTCGAAACGATAACTCGATTACCGCCGCCGCTCTCACAGACGCCGGAGAGAGAGAGTTAAGGCTGCTTCTTTCCAGGCCTTAGGCCACAGCAGCCAAGCCTTATTTCCCCCTTTTATACTATATCGGAGCTAGGCCGGGCCGGGCCGGGGTTAAATTCAACGGAGCGTATTTATCCCGCTAACAAATTGTTAGGATGAAGCTTGTGCATGAACCCGTACCGCGCCCTTGCTTACATTTCTTCTTCTTCTTATTCTAGTCTAGCTAAGCGCCTTTCAGAATCGCTAAAAAGCTAGCTATAGCTAAAGCCCATGCAAGAAGAAGGCTTTATTCCTTAAGTTAAACCCTTATTTGAATTGGACCCCCGCATATATGCTCTTTTTCCCTTTTTAAGGAAACAAAGAAGTTCAGGAAAAAAGGATCGATTCTATTAAGGAAACTATTTCGGCCTTTTAAATTATTAAGTTTAAATGCAGTTTTTTAAATTAACGGATAATTTTATGGGGTAAAGAAAGAGTTAACAGGGTTCGTACGGAATCTGGGTAAGTCAGGGATTTGGGAAATTCGGGAAAAAGTCAGGGATTTGAGGTTGTTTTCCTTAAAAGTCAGGGAGTTCTTTTTGTATATCAAACATGATTGCTTCGAGTAATGATAAATATGTGCTGCAGGTGTAATTGTGAAGTGGGCTCTGGTAAACACGTACTTAAAATGGTCCCAGGGATATTTTTCCCAAAAAATCGTCAGGGATAAGATGAAAAAGTCAGGGATTTTAAATATAAAAATTTCCTTTGAACCTGAAACTCAAGCATGTTAAAAATAATACGTAATTCAATCTGCTAAAAGATGAAGCGATATAAATTTAAAAGAAGGCACTGACACTTATGTGCGTATATTGTTTTTTCCTTGTGGTAATAAACCGGCCGTCACTAATAACAGTTGTAAGCAGTATATAGTTCGATTGTTACCAGATTATGATATTATGCTAATAACACCCCAATTTGAATTTCTTAACCATATTAATGATTACTTCATGCAAATTGAAAAACAAAAGATTCTTCTGTATAACCAACAGTATGAGGGCTGGAATACTTTCTTATAAATGATTGAAATATATACACTCGTAATAAAAGGGTATATAATAGAACTGTCCTACCCCCCGCCGTGTAATCTTATACCATATAACGTGAATTTCCCATGCAGGCAGCGTATCAATCCATGTACGCATAAATCCAAACCTACATCTTTATTATTATTTTTCTTAAAACATTATTAAATAAAAGTGAATGTAAGTTATCTATTCAATATATGGTCCGGTGGTATCTCTGGGCGCATAACGTCGTATGTCACTATATACCACGGGGTATAGAGTTACGACATTAGGTCGTTAAGTTAATTTGGTAATTAGGTAGGTATAAAACGGTCTTTTATCGAATTTGTTTCGCTCGGTTGATCTTGAATTTTTTTTCATTTGTCGTATAACTATTAAAGAATTAATCGAGGCGCACCCGCCCCCCCCCTTGGACCCCCCCCCGTCCACCAACTTCCGTTCTTCTTTTTCTTCCCGACATTATAATATCATATTGTACACCACCGCAACCATGGACCTTTTCTACCAATAACTCCGTTTGTACTTTCTCCAGGCTTCTGTCAATGTTAGGTGTAAGGCAAGGAGATTACTGTGGTCGAAATAGCCCATGCATCTTTGGTTAGTTTCATTATTATTGTGATTGGTAATTCACGCTGGATGATTTCGGCAAGTTGGCGTGACTCTTTCGGGAGTGTATTAAGGACTTCTCCGTTTCACCTGCCAACTTTTAAATGCCCATCTATTGTCAAGGTTCTACCTTTTCCCAACCCCCATCTCATGAAGTTTTGCAGTCATATTGTCAAATATTAATACCTATCCCTTTTCACCGGCCAAGAAATATTAGTAATATTATGTGTGCACTAGAGAAATTGCTTCCTTAACCCCTTTTTCTTAACTTTAACCGCGCATGCGCTTCAGGGTTGGCAGAAATTTGTTATTAGAGCATCTCCTGCATTAATTCAGGTTTGAAACTGAATCGAACAGAATACTACAAGCTTTTCATTCTGTTGTTGTAGATAGTGCTTGAATTGCACTGGCAACACTTGTCTGCGCATTTTAGCTTGGCCTCATGGTGTAAATGGTATCAATCATCCTAATCAGAATTAACTATGTATATATTTAATGGTTTGAAAACCCAACCGGTAAATCTTGAAAACTATAGATACATATGCCTATATCTTGTTGAACTAATACTGTTCCTGTATAATAAAATAAGAATTATATAAGAGAATACAATACTTTAAATTAAATATAAGAACACAACGCCTTTCTCAAATATTGAATTTTTCAAAAACAAAACAAAAGGTTTATAAGCCAACCCTAAGATATTTTTCGACGGAACATTTTGAACCAGCATATTATACCATTTGAGATTCTTAGTTAAATTACTCGAAAACCGGTTTTTTAAATACGGATTTTATGGGAAATCCAAACCGCTTAAAGAGTATGCTGTAAACTTTGTAACAGTTTTTATTGTTATTGTTCATAACAAAACACCCATATTCTTTTATTTAAAATTTAAATAAACGCGCTCTTAACAGGTGTGTGTGCTTGGGCGTTATTGCGAAGCACCGACTGTGAAGGCGCGCAGGTGCAACAATAAAAAAAAAACCTCAAAACCTCAATCGCGCACCTAAAAGAGAGAGAAATAAAATAAAACCGCCTTTTTACTTTTTACAAAAAACTAAATAAACCCATTCATTAATTCCTCAGATATTCATTGACATTCCTATGAATAAAAGTTGAAATATGAACAAAACTCCATCACCAGATGTGACCTATCCACTCTTAAATGGTTGACGAAGAGATGTATCTGTTTCATGGTAGTGCATAAGTTTATAAGTTCCATAAGTATAACACTAGCTATACTTCGTAATGCTACTGAGAGACTTACAGCTCGAGCTAGTTCGAGAACGACGATTGACTACACTCGGTGGTGGTTAATTTTGCATGCAGAACCAAGTTCCATCTAAGTCCTATTTAGTCTGAACTTACTAAGCCGCCTTTGACAGCAGCGCCCCACTCACCAGGCCTCCCTCGCTTTACCCTGAATCTATGACCTACCTACCTCACTCCCTCACTTCAAAATTACAAGCTCCAGTTTCTAAGTTACCAGACATTAACAAACTTATGGAAGGAACATATCTTCTTATGACTTTACTTCAGGTGAGGGTCTTCTCTAGTAAATTATAGGTACCATTTTGGGTATTGTTTAGTACACCAGTATTAGATAATTGGTTTGTGGCTTACCGTCTAGGGCCGGGGGTGCCGCGGTGTGACAAAATCGCGTGACGAGGAAAATCGTCTGCTCAACGGAGTTTGACGCCATCATTGGCGCGGCCTATAGCTTACTCGCGAGGGCGGTAAGTAAGCCGCGCTCAATTATTACGAAAGGAGAAAGTTAGCGTAATCCAAGTTAAAAGTTAACACGCATTCGAGTCAATCTTCCGTGAATTAAATTTTTCTCGCGTTCTTTTTTGTATTATAGTTATACACTAATGGCACGTACCCCTCTTGCTAGTATTGAAATCTACGTGATTTTAATATAAGGTGCCATTAATCTATTGCGGAGACACCCGGGGAATCGTTAATTTAATAATTGCATTCGGAATTACCTTAAGAGTCGCGTTTCCACCTGCACCTGCAATAACAGCAACAGTACTAGATTTTTTCCATAAAAATTCTAAGACTTATTAGCATACCCCTGAATGTCTGTATTGTCTTTGAATATTAACCGCGTATTTAATTACGCTTAAAGTCTATCATTTGAGGTTTTTATTACTTTAGTTTAAAACTTTTTATAATTAAGGTTTCCAAACTTTCAATAACTTGAAAATATGAACATTTATCAAATAATTATCAGTTTAGTTAAATCGAAATTTAAGTAGGTTACTAAGGTTACGTATTTGCACGCTACTATGTCCCTAAAACGGTTTACTCGCGCATATTTCTTTGGTTCTGTTATCTGTCAGAAGCGTATCTGTCCATGAACATGGCTAGCGATACTAATAAGGTGTTTAAGAATAAGAATCGAGGGGCTAACCACTCGGAAACACCCTGTACACCGATTATGATTACACGTAATCATTTCAGCAGGCTTGGGTGTTTAGCGCAGTCAAAGGTACAGCCGTGTATGTACACCGATTACGCTAAGTGAGTAGCCCCTCGATAAAGAATAAACGCGGTAAAAATCTTTAATTCAATAACAGTATCATTAGGAAATGGCGTTCATTTTTGACAAATCATTATGATCGGGAGACGAATTTCCTTGTCTTAAAAGTTGTACCGTCTATTGTAAAAAGCGAAGGCATGGTAAACAATTCAACCTTGATTCGATGATGTTATTGTTAACGTGAAAATTAATGATTGTTTCTAATAAGGATTATTTATTACTCAATTCTCAAAGGAGGAAATTAATAGCGTATTTTTTTATTATAATTTGATGAGATTTCTGTGGTAGATAGTTTTGGGGAAACAATGTTCAACGTTAATACCGCTTATTCAATTGTGTATTTACATGTGACACACACAGCACACGCAAATTGGGTTCGGGTTTTAACTAATTTGAATTACTTTCGAATTATCATACTGTCCTTGGCTTGGTTATGAGGAAAGACGATTGTTTGTAACTGTATATTTTAAAATATACAATATCATTAGTACATGGAGACAGTATAGAGGTTTCAAATGATTTTCCATAGCCAATTAATGTTTTACAACAAGTGACGAAACTTTATTCGCATGCAGCTAACCCTTTGCCCCCAATGTATGTGTTTGAGTTGATCCGTTAGTTGCCATGAGGCGAAAATAACAGACGTTCGGAATTACTTTTTCCGTATTAACTTTCTAGGAAATGGAGCGTACTGTTCCTTCCGTTTTTCCCCGCGGAAGGGAGGACAGGGTTTTGTCTTCGGCAGCTAGCTAGGGCCAAGATAAACAAAGCCATCAGCACCACCAAGGGTGCGACGAAGAGCTCTCTCTTGCCACGCAGGCTCGACAAACAATTCCAGAGTAAAGATCCTAGCTCCGTCAACTATATGTGTTCGGATTTGTCATTATCTTCAACGACTATAGAGTCTATATAGAGCTATAGGAAGCAAAAACTAAGGCAAAATATTGGGGGCTATAATCCGGGGGTATTAGCCCCCAGAAACAATATACTCCCCAACCAAACTCTTTCCGGATCGAGCATCATCGAGCTAGATAAACTAAATATTGTATTACCACTATAAGTTTCCGAGTACTGACAGTCCCGTTCAATTACCCCGTAAGACTATGGGACTCGAGGGAAGACACTGCCATTAGTGTATAACCGTCATGTCTCTTCATTGTACATTTCCTAAAAGTTTGTTATGTTTTCTTTTCTTACGAATCTTTAAAAGTTGTTTAACAGATTGTCGTGGGAACGACCAGCATCTTGCCCCCGCCCCTGGAAACACGATATCAGGCCTTAGGGTCGAAACGTCTTAAAGGTCAAAGGGTTAGAGAAACGAGACTATATTTTAAAAGGGGTTAAGTAAGTGTAAGTCCTTGATGACTTCCGGTAAGGGAACGTAATTGGAATGTTTTAATTGTCTTTGGGTAAGCCGAAGCACCAAAAAGGTATAATGGGTGGGACGGGAAAGTCATGACGACCTTGACGAAGGTCTAGATATCGTAGCTGAGAACAGAATGGCAAAGGATTTTACACGATCCGTAAATGGTACACACAGAGAGAGAGAGTGTAAGTCTTGTGGCGCGTGCGGAGCTGGGCCATTTCCTTAGCTGGAGGACAAACTTAATTAGAACCGTGTAACCGAGAAGAATCGCGTGTTGGACATTCATCGCTATCAATGCCCGTGGCATTCATTCATTCATTGTACAAAAAAAGGGTGTGTATGTGTATTTGCCATGAGACATCTATAACAGGATGCTACGTACATCATCTTCATTCGATATTAAGGTATTACTAACCGAATTTAGTCTTCTTAAGACAATGATGCCGACACGCTTATAACTTCGCTTTCAAAGAGACAGACCCGTTCTCATTGGTAATTATTACACCGGTAATAGGTTAGTATTACAATGTCATAGATACGGTAATGCGAACCGGTCTCCCCTGTAAAAGAATATCTCATTAAATATACTTATTAAAGCAAAAAGAAATTGCGTTATTGCAAGTCAAAGAAGAAAAAAATTGACTTGGTTCGCGTGCTCGCTGCTTGGCGAAAGGGAATCGCCTTGGAGCACGCATTTCTTAATCACTGGTTTCTAGTGTCGCTCGAGAAATAAATATAGTCGAGTCCCCTCCCTGGAAACAATGCATTTCGTTTTCAAAGAAAAAAATACATGTGTCGTCCCATCGCGTGATAACATTACGACGAGGGAGATACAACAGAAGGCTCTAGGGTTATAAGAGAATCTTAATAGAGTGTATATCTAGATACCTGGGAGCCTCCTAATATATATTTCAAATAAGGGGGAGAAGGGGAAGGGGTTTAATGGCTCCCGCTTCGGTTTTTTTTAACGATAGTTTTGCGGTTTCTCTCGATTCGAGGCCATGAACGGCGGAAGTCAACCCGCGCGCCCTGAAACGTTTAACTATTTAATAATCTAATGATCATCGTTTAACCAAAAACCCACGGGAAAATAAATTTCAAACCAGTTAGTTAGCTTCGAATAACTATAATGTCTACTGGTATAATAATTGCTGCTAAATTCTTTCTTATCAACTCTGCCTATGGTTTTATGAAATTTCATTATTAAAATATTGGTTGGCCCAACCACGATGTAAGCAAGCATGCTGGACTCGCATTAATAACTAATCTGTCCAGGTTAGATAATGGAGCTTCGGTGCATGCATGCCGTGGTGGTCATCGTCCAGTCCACTCTACCTGGAAAAACTCATTTCCGGCGCGTGTATACCACCACCCACCACCACAACGGACAACGGGCCAGGACACGCGTCCACTCTCGCGTGATCTGTATTTATATCTTCCGTCGAGGTCACTTTTGTCCGCTATCTTCATTAAATTACAACCGAATCATTAGAAAAACACCGTTTCGCCTTCGGACTTCCAAATGAGTAGTAGGTGGTCAAGATAATGGTTGTAGGCGGACGGGGACGGATACTTACGTATAAAAGTCGATTCTGACAGTGAGTTAGAAATTTAGCCGCGTGTTGGAGATGTCAACTCTATCACGTACGGTTGAGAGATGTCAATAGAAGTAGTACGGGCTCTAGTACTTGTCTCTCGTTCTCCGTTCCCAAAGCCCTCGACATCTCTTGTACCGTAAATCAGTCGCGCTTGACAAGACTAGACTACTTTCTTTCGAAATGGGATTAGCATTGGGTATTCTTTCGCCCCCTACTATTTCGTCGTCTCGAGCGAGTTCGATTGGAAGACAACCGAGTCCTCTCTTCTTCTTCTTCTCGTTCGAAATCACTCGATGAGTATTTTCCGCTCTGACGACTTTGTGACGTTTTCTCGAGTAAACAAAACAATTGAGCGCACCCAATCCCCCCCTCTTTCCATAAGTCCCCCCTCCTTCAATCTCGAGTCAAGCTAGCGGACGCCGCAACACGCATTTCGATTGAATTGTCTATTGCCAGTTTATAGAAGAAGAAAATGACATCATAATGTCAAAAAATATCAATCAAAACTATTTCAATCAATTCTTAAATGTCTCAGATTAAAATCACTTCGGTGGAGTTAGAGCTGAAGTTTAATGTGCCTATTTTAATTCGAGGGGGTAACCACTAACCGTGATGGAGATGTGGAAAGATACGTTCCTTACCACGCAATGTTTAAACTTCACTGCATAGTTGACATTGGGATAAGTAAAAAAACCTAAGGGTTTTCCCCCCAAAAACATCTGGAATCCGACGAATTCGGCAAAAGATGTGTATTCCCTGTTGTTGCCGACGCCATCTATTGCGAGGTTTACAAACTATTCCCTCGTACTACTTTTAGGTAGCTACTTGGAATTGATATTTAAAATTAACTTTATACGGGACAAGTGAAAATTAAATTCCTGCCAAAATTTTGCTTATTAATTAAAGCTATTATTTAAATGTGGATTTGATATTACGCCGTTAGAGGGCGGTAAAGTAGTTTCTCTATGGAGGGAAAATCGAACTCTCTTTCTTTTTATGAATGGGAAAAGATCGAAACATTGATCGAAGATTTAATCCGCGCTCGATTTTAATATTCGCCGATAAAAGTACGATGACTTTTGATTAAAAAAGTTTCTGTCCTTCCTATCATTAAGATTGAAGAACATCAATGACTTACTTGGGCCAAGTTCCCTATCAACGACAGAAGGCGTAAGGTGAGTATATAATCTATAATCCTAATCTTTTAAGACCGTCGCACACCAAATAAATTATCGGTGTTCGACAGGCTTTATAATTAACCCCTCCCACACTTTAAACGACTCGTTTTTTTGGGGACGACCCCCCTGGGGGGGTGTCAGATTAAATACTTGGGAAATTACTCGAGTCCAATCTTCATTAAGCACGGTTTTCTGAAAGATGTGAAATAGTGTAACGAATAGACGTGCCTATTATTTGCTGACTATAAAAGCCATATATAATAAAGCCTTGAAAGAAAATAAGAAGAAACTTTGACGAAGTTTTCGAAGTAGTTAAGCTTACATCATTTTCAAATGGGGATCCGAAGGTCAAACACATTTTATCATTTTACGTCTGCGATTAAAATACAACTGTTTTAACGGTCTACCACCACCCGCAGTTGGAGTTTAGACTTCGATGGCTTCGTATTCCGTTAAATTGCGTTCGGGGGCCCTAATGCCCATGATAGGCCTAGGAACCTCTAAAGTAGGTACACCCTCTAATTGGTCAACAACAAAAAAATTAAATAATGACGTCATTGATTAATATAAGGCGGCTGAAGATGAAATGCGGAATTCAGTTTTGAAAAGTTTGGAAATTGGGTATCGTCTTATCGATACCGCTTACACTTACGGAAGTGAAAAGGCCATAGGTCAAGCGCTAAAAATCGCCTTTGAAAAAGGCATCGTCCAAAGAAACGAGTTGTTTATAACTACTAAAGTATTCCTTCGAAATGACCTTCCTGAGAAATTGGTTTTATTATAAACACACGTTGTTTTCAGCTACCATTTAATGGTCATCGACCGGACAAAGTCCGCCATTTTTTTAAGCAATCTTTGCAAGCCTTGGGGGTCAATTACGTTGACCTGTATTTGATCCATTGGCCAGTTCCTACAAAGGTAAGTGCGGTTATCGTAATTTAGTTTCGCTAAAAGCTGACGGCGTCCGTCCACTCTCGCCCCATTCTAGTACGTGTCCGATGGAGAGTTTTTCCCCCGTGACGAAAATGGACAATTACTTGTCGATAATATTGACCATTACGAGACTTGGAAGGTAAAACATGAACGAATAGGCTTAATTCGAGATAAACATCTGCGGAACTCTTCGAAAATAGGTTATGGAATCTTTGGTGCAAGAAGGGTTGGTCAAGAGTTTGGGTGTGTCAAATTTTAATTCGAAACAGTTGAAAAGTTTATACGAAAAAGCCAAAATAAAGCCGGCTAATTTGCAAGTTAGTAGATTGGGGTTGACATATTACCTTCCTGATACGTGGCAGGTTTAATTTAGTTGTTTACCATAGATCGAATGCCACGTTTATTTGCAACAAGATAAACTGTTCAATTTATGTCGTCAACTGGGAATTAGCGTCACCGCTTACGCTCCATTGGCTTCCCCCGCCTTCGCTCAACGCGTCGCCGAAAAACATTCTGATCCGTGAGCTGAATATATTAATCCCAATTAAATTAAAAAAATTAATAACTGTTCATTAATTAGTACACTCCTTGAATATCCCGTTCTCTTGAAAGACGCGGTTCTCAAAAAAATCGCCGATAATCGCGGCAAATCTGTCGCTCAGGTGAGAACCAAATTACCTTAACAGATTAATTTAATGCTAATTTTAAATTTAAAGATCGCCATGAGATTCCTGGTTCAAAGAGGAATCGCCGTTATTCCTAAAAGCGTTAATCCCATTAGATTAAAAGAAAATTTCCAGGTACATTTAATTGTAATTAAATCAAGTTCCATATGATTTAATGAAATGAAATGAATGAATTGCAAAGATCTTCGACTTTGATTTAACCGAAGAGGAAATGAATGAAATCAAGAAACTGGATCGCTCCCTTCGTTATTTCAGTGTATCTTATTTAAAGTAAGTTAACGGAGTTAATTTTAAATAATTAGTTAAACTTCAATTTTACATTAATTAATATTACAGGGACTACAATAATCATCCTCAATATCCATTTAAAGAAAACTTTTAAATAGTCTTTGTACCGCGTTCGTTAACGTTTAGGGCTGGTAATAAACGCCAATGTAACAATTCTTAGAATTGATTCGACGATTTTTTCTTCCTTCAATCTGGAAAAGATTCCTTGTTCCCTCGATTTGCATATTTGATAGACTAATCTCTCCAGAAACAACGCGATGGTGGCTAGAAATAGACCTCCAATCCAAGTGTAGAAGATTCCTTTTATGTCCCTGTACAGTAAAGGGTCCTTGCCTTCCTCTTTGACGGTCACTCTCAAACATGATTCGGCTTCGCGGAAAATTGACCCAATTATCTCCTTCATGATGGCCGCCTCCCAGAAAACTAGAATACTGTTAAAATAAACATAGCAGCACCATAAATTCAATTACTAACCCCTTTAAACAGTGTTCTTACGTACTCGTGGTTGATGCCATCCTTCAGAGAAAAAGGCAAGTCCTTACTCCACGCCATGGCCAAAGATTTGGGACTTCCGGGTATTGGGACGGTATGGTAAAAGCAGGGTTCGTGTTGTTCCATGCGTTTAGATAACATGTTGAATATAGTGAATTTGTCAGTTAGGACAACCGCTTTCTTGTTTTGGACGCGTTCCATCAATGGACGTTTATCGAATTCGGACAGGGGAACGAAAGAGTTGTCTTTCTTCATCATCAAGGTGTAAAGATCTCTGATCAATGGGTCCGGGTGTTCCTTAATTTGTAAAAGCGGTTAATTTCGGTACTTGGATGTGAATCAGTAATTTATTACTTTGAGCCATTGTTCGTAAGAAGAGTCTTTAGAAACGACCAAGTCAATGTCGGGGTACTTGAGGAGATCGACTACTTGTCCAATGGGATGGGCGTTCTCGTCTCTCATTAGGAGACTGACGAGATTGCAGCCGAAGGTTGAAACCATGACGGTCGAGGACAGTAACCAAAAGGTCAGTAAGAACCTGTTGTCCATCTTTAAACGCGTCACGCCTGAAATGCCACCACGGATTATTTAACCCCAAATAATTACCATGGTGATGTAATGGTCAGTTACTTTGTCGAAATTCGATGGAAAAATATTTCCAAAGTCCGTCCAAGTAGACTTTGAGCCGGGACTTCGGGGGGTGTTTCGCCATGGCGGAGGTGTGAACCGTCTCCACCAAACTGATAACGACCCACGAAAGTACCAAGACGACCCAAACGGTGGCCGACAGGACCAGCAAATACGAATACTGAGCGTCATTGGATTTAACTTGTTGCCAAACCAACATCCGATTGTTTTCCAAAGCGATGGGGTTGCTGAAGTCAACCGTTTCCATCCGACGGTAAGTTTGCGTCAAGGGACCAGCGGCGATGTCCGATTCCTGCGTTGAAAATCATACCCAAAATATGAACAATAATCTGGGGGGGGAATTCGAGTAAGTACGTACTTGTCTTTGTATCATTCCGATGACACCCGACCATGTACCATTTCTCAAGGACCCAAATACCCTTTCTTTGGAGAGACTGATCGAGTAACTGTTAGAAAAAACAGAGGTCAATCTTGAACCTCGAATACATATGCTAAGGGCAAACCTGATATTTAATCTTGCTGATAAGCTATCCAGTAGTATTTTCATGGGTCCACTGACAATGGCTTGACCTTCGTGAACCTTGACCTCTATCCACGGAATCCACTAGAATGAAATGCAATAAAATCAAATTATATTTATATTACATAAAAAGAATTATGAGATATGAAATCACTTCTTCGACGGCGATTCTGAGATGACAGCTACCATTGTAGATATGTCCGCAGTCAGGCGTCATACTCTCTTCTCTGAAGACCCTATAATCTTTTTCGCCCACTTGCCGAGAAGTTGCTACTTTATTATTAATCCAAGTTTTCTAAGAAACAATGTTAGGCTCTTTTCATTTTCGTGTAACTTGAGCAGGTGGCCTTCTTTGAGACCTCAACGATACCTCTGTACTGGAGACACACTCATTAATATTGATCTATCTCTGCACGTGCTAGGTATAGTTAGTGACCCCGTAGACATTTGTTTAAAGGGATAATAGCGTTCAACTTTGCGTCTTTTCTATTTTATGGTAGTAGAAATTAAACTTGTGTTAGTATCCCTTGAATGTTTTTTTCTAAAAATAGCTTGTCTTTTTATGAAATTCATGATTTGAAAGAGATATCGTGTTGATGGATTATTGTCTCTCATACGACTTGACTATTAACAATCCAAAAATAAAGGTCACTCGTGGTCAGCATGTACTTTTAATATTGAATTTAAAAATTAACCCGTTTTTACGTTACTTCCAAGGTTGTAATTCTACTTGAAGCTTGCAATTCACTAAAACTTTAGCTACATTTTATCGCTTAAAACGGCTGGATTTATTTACTTCTACATAATCTATACTAAAGGCCTTTTCAGACGATGAAAGCTTTGAATCATTTAGGTGAGGCAAGTTGAGTTGACGTGTGAACAGAAGTTTTACAAGTTGAATCACCAAATTAAAAATTGATCACTGACCAATTATCGCTGACTCATGTTTTTGACCCATCTAGTTTAGTCAAAAGTTGTATCGTCTGAAAAGGCCTTAAGAAGTCTTCAACAATAGAAAATTGATTGCCGTTTTATCCAATTGAGCTTATCGTAATTCAAAGATTAGTTCGTCTGTGTGTGTGGTCCTTAAAATCTTATCTTTGGAATAACATTTTTATCTGCAACGAGTCGTATTCTAAATTAATAGCGGATTTTTATTTTTGATTAAATAGTGGGTGTATGTAAAAATATAGATATTTTTCGCAGCGTCATTTACGTAAACAGCTGTACGACGTAGACGCTTTGATACAAGTACGTAACGCGAGAAGCCGGCCGGCAAATTTGATAGAGAGAGAGAGAAAACTCAGAGCGTCATTTTAAAATCAGAAATCACTTTGAACGTGTTGTTGTACTCGTTAACATGTCTTTTAACCAGGGTCTTAAATTGCGATCGGGGGCCAATATGCCTATTTTGGGGCTTGGTACCTTCATGGTAAGTAAGATTCAAGATGTACGTAACAAATAGACGTTTAACGCGTCAGAGAACATTGCAGTGTTCCGAACAGGAAGTAATTGGATCCGTTTTGAAAGCATTGGAAGTTGGGTATAGACATATTGACACCGCTTTTGCCTATAAAAATGAGAAGGCCATTGGAGAGGCGTTGCAGGTGGCGTTCAAGAAGGGGCTTCTCACTAGAGAGGAGCTTTTCGTCACCACCAAGGTATGGCGCTAGTACTTAACAATTACTTTCTGGGGTGTTTAAATAATAATTCTCTTTTCCAGTTGCCATGTAACGGACATCAACCGGATAAAGTTGAACACTTTCTTAAAAAGTCTTTGCAAGACTTGCAGTTGTCTTACGTTGACCTCTACTTGGTTCATACGCCAATCCCCTTCAAAGTAAGTCAGTTATTTAACGTTAATTTAATATTTTATTTATAACTAATTTAATTTATTTTAACTTTAGCATAAAACCGACGGAGAATTGTTCACCGTTGAGAACGGCGTGTACCAATTCGACGATGTCGACCACGTAACTACTTGGAAGGCCATGGAAGCCATGGTAGACGCTGGACTAGCCAAGGACATTGGCGTCTCCAACTTCAACAGTCAACAACTGAAGAAGGTTTACGACAACGCCAGAATCAAACCATCCAACAATCAAATCGAATGCCATATCTTCCTGCAACAAGAGAAATTGTACGAATTTTGCAAAGAACTTGGAGTGACCGTCACGGCCTACGCTCCTTTTGGTTCTCCCGGTCTCAAGGCATGGAGGAAGAAGATTATGAACGTGTAAGATTGTTTTACGTCATGACAACCCTTAATCTAAAGTACCTTACGACTTAAGAATGATTTCATTAGGGATGTGCCAGAAAATCCATCCGTTTTGGACAACGATGTCTTAGTTGAAATTGCTGAGAAACATAAAAAGACCAGCGCTCAGGTACCGTCCCAAGTATTTAATAGTTAGGCCTACCAATTAGGGATACTAAAGTCAAGTTTTGAATAGGTTGCCTTGCGTTGGTTGCTTCAACGAGACATCATCGTCATACCAAAGAGTACCAATGAAAATCGTATTGTGCAAAACGCTCAAGTAAGTTGATTAGTTCACCTATCCCCCTTCATCTTATCTTAGCAACCTTAATTGGGCCAAAAATGAAAGCTTATCAATATGGGATAATTAATCAATTTTAGATCTTCGACTTTGAACTGAGTGAAGACGAAATGAAAAAAATTCGATCTCTAGATTCAGGCAAACGATTTTTCAGCTTTGACTTCGTTCCGTAAGTTTTATCCGTAATGTCCGACACCTCGGATAACTAAATTAACTTCATTTTAATTCCAGGGATATCTCGAAGAACCCTTTCTTCCCTTATAATATCGAATATTAAATTGTAATAAAAAATCAAATAAAACAAACATAACTGTTGTGACTTTATTTACTTAATTTTTATCAAAATAATTAATTAAGCGGGTAAAATAAGCCAGTACTAATCAATTCCTCTCACTTTCCTCTTTCCTATACTTACTTTTCACCGCCCCCTTGTCAAATAACATCACGTGAACACCACCGCTATCTTTTATCCTTGAAAATTAGAACTTAACTCTGTCTGCCAAACATAGTATCGTTATCTTTTCAAGGTTAATATATACCGGTTCTTTAAAAACGGCCTGTCAGCTGGAACTTTAAATATCGGGTTGTTTTTAAAGGTATTTTATTTTTCTCGTAAGAAACCAGAAATTGTTTCTTTCAAAATGAACGAATTCACTGTGGAAATAGGTTAATTATATATTCAAAGAACCGAATTAAATTTTCGTAACGTCGGTTAGAATTCTTTCTAACTCATTCTCGCGTTGAATTCCGACTTGGAAACTTGTGCTTAAGATGTCCGAGTACGCCTTAAAATTACGTTCAGGGGCCTTAATGCCTCAACTGGGTCTTGGAACTCTTATGGCAAGTACTTGCACCAGAAAACGGGGTTTCAATAACAACGTGATTTTGTTACTTATAGGCTAAGGAACAAGAGATTAAGGATGCGGTCTTGAAAGCGTTAGAAGTTGGTTACCGTCATATTGACACGGCTTATATGTACGGGAACGAATCGGCCATTGGTCAAGCTCTAATCGAAGCCTTCCAAAAGGGAATTTTGAAACGAGAAGAGCTCTTCATTACCACAAAGGTATTTACCGTTTATCTAAGCTCACCGGACGGTACTTAGCATCCATTCCAAACCTTAGTTACCACCTAATGGTCACCGTCCCGATCTGGTTCGCCACTTTCTCGAGTCATCCTTGAAGAAGCTTCAGTTGGATTACGTGGATCTGTATCTCGTTCATACGCCAGTGGGTTTCAAAGTAAGTACTTGTGAACAATCGGAGAGGGATTAGTATTGAAGGTCTTCAATCATAGCACGTGACCGATGACGAAACCTTCCCGGTTGAAGACGGCGTCGGACTGTTCTACGAAAATGACTTGCTCTCTACTTGGAAGGTAAGTACTTGAAGTGTATGGAAGTAATTATGTTATTGAATCGCCGTTACTTAAAAGGAAATGGAGGCGTGTTGCTTGGCAGGGTTGGCCAAGGATATCGGCGTGTCAAATTTTAACAGTGAACAATTGAAGCTTGTTTGCGACAACGCCCGTATTCAACCTTCCAACAATCAAGTGGAATGCCACGTTTATTTGCAACAGAAGAAACTTTTTTATTTCTGTCGAGAACGTGGCGTGACCATCACGGCTTACGCGCCCTTCGGATCACCCATGGTACGCGAATGGGGCAAGAAGACCTTCAACAAGTAAGTATTTCAATTGAACCCATCCCAGATAGATAAATTAAATACTCGTCTCCTCTCCGTAATTAGGGATCTACCGGAACAACCGACTGTTTTGGAGAACCCGATTCTGGCCGAAATTGGCAAGAAGTATAATAAAACCAGCGCCCAGGTATTTGTACTTATCATTTAAGTCTTCTTGATAATTAATGAACGATTTAATCGGCCTGTTTACTTACAGGTGGCTTTGAGATGGACCATTCAACGGGGAATGATCGTCATCCCAAAGAGTTCATCACCGGCCAGAATTGAACAAAATTTCCAAGTATGTTCTATATTTAGATCCTCAATGTTTGTTCTTGAACTAATGATTGTGGATATGACGTCGTTTAGGTCTTCGATTTTAAACTTTCGAGTGAAGATATGTCTAAAATATCGACTCAAGATCAAGGGATTAGATTCTTCAAGGGTGACTTTATCAAGTAAGTGACCCCACCCCTTCATAACCTTGACCTTTTACTCTAAAATATTTCATTCGTTGTTTCAGAGGCGCTACTGAACATTCAAACTATCCTTACAATATCGAATTTTAAATACGTCATAAAATTATAAATATTTTAGAATTATATATATATTTTAATATGAAAAAGTATCTTGTAGACTTGTTCTTCTTTTCTTAGAACTTAGGCCTACAAACTGGTCCTCAAAGGGAGAATAAAGTCAAATTAAGAGTGTAAGACTGCAACTGTCTTGACTCTTGCGAAATGGTTAAAGAATGAAGTAAATAAATGGACTTGTTTTTTCAAATACATATATTTTAGTTCGAAAAAAACGTTTTTTTCTGTTATCTTGATGATGGCGAGTTTACTCAGGTCCCTGCTGAGTTTAAAATTCAAGGTCAGTGCCTTTCCTCCAAAATTTTCACTTTTCTTCAGTTCTCTCCAGGGATATGTCGCGGGTAAAACTACTAGCATCGGGCTCTCTTATGCCCACAGTGGGCCTTGGCACCTTTATGGTAAGCGAGTACCTTTTATTTATATTGAAAAAAAATTGTTGTAAACATGATTTTAAAAAGACATCAGAACCAGAGCTAGTCAAAGAGACAATCCTAAAGGCCATAGAAGTCGGGTATCGTCATATTGACACCGCTTATGTTTATGGTAATGAAGGACACATCGGAGATGCCTTAGAAATGGCCTTCCAACGAGGAATGGTCAAGCGAGAGGATATGTTTATCGTTACGAAGGTATTTGTTGGTAAACATGCACCGAAGATAATGTTAATTAACCCCATCACGGGTTTAGCTACCGTGTCATGGTCATCAACCAGATAAAGTGGGCCATTTCTTGCGCCAATCTTTGTCTCAATTGAAATTAGACTACGTGGATATGTATTTGATTCATCAACCACTTAGCATGAAGGTAGATTTACGAGAATGTAGTTGAAAACCCCAGGAGGCAAGGCTCATTACTTTAAATTGGAACAGTACGTCAAGGACTCTGAACCATTTCCAACCGACCCCGAAGATAATGGGCGTTTCTTGTACGAGGACATTGATCACGTGCTCACTTGGAAGGAAATGGAGAAGATGGTTGATCAGGGATTGGTTAAGAATATTGGTTTGTCCAATTTCAACAGCGCGCAAGTACAAAGGGTGTATGACGCGGCTAGGATTAAGCCGGCTTGTCTTCAAGTCGAATGTCATCTATACTTGCAACAATGGAAGCTACAGGATTTTTGCAAAGGCTTAGGAATGACCTTGACAGCCTACGCCCCCTTTGGATCGCCTCAACTGATCCCTTACATCAAAGCCATCTGGAAAAGGTAATTGCACCACTTGCCTCCCGTTCAATTGTCATTTTTAATAAGTTGTACCGTTTAGGGAACTTCCCGAAAACCCCAAAGTACTGGAGGACCCAATATTTAAAGAATTGTGCCAAAAATATAATAAGACCCCCGCTCAGGTAGGGGTTTTTAATGTTATTATGTTTTGGAATATTTGCTAATGATGTCTGTCCGTCCGTTCTCAAATTCCAGATTTCTTTGCGTTGGTTAAATCAAAGAGGCATCGTGGTAATTCCAAAGAGTTCAAATGAGGATAGAATCAAGCAGAATTTACAAGTATGTATTTAGTTTTGTCTAAACACGATTAACTTTAATTACCTTATTTTTTGTTTTCACTTAGATTTTTGATTTTAGTTTAACCTCTGAAGAGATTGATTTATTAAAAAAAGTCGATAAAGGATTGCGATTCTACAATTTTATCCTGTCGGAGTAGGTCTTGCGTTAATTACTTTAATTAAGTTTAATTAGGATTAACTAAATTATTATAATTTTAGGGATTCCCTTAAACAACAGAGTTATCCTTTTGGACCAGACGTTGAATATTAAGATATTAGATTGATGTTAATTTTAATTAACTTTATCAATAAATAAAGCCTTGATTTCATTCGTACAATCGATATTTATTAATAAAGAAATCGATCGATCGATCGATCCACAAATGTGTTTCATTCTCCAATAATGTTTATATTAATTCTTGCCGTGAAAATCCATCTTTGAGAGGGCGCTAGCTGCCTGAAGAAGTATTTTGTTTACTTAAATTGAAATAAACTTAAGTATTAGCCTTAAAAGTAATAATGAATATTAATTAATATTATTTAAATCTTCAATTTCATAATTTAAATGTAACAGGTTTATTTTTAATTTACTGTTTCATGTTTTCAGCATAGATGGAGCAACGGCGGTGGAGAATTATTTTCCCACCAAAGCAGTCGACGCTGAGACAGTCGCGGAGGTAGGTTCGAAGTGGACGAGGATCTCTTTCAACGTTAATTTCTGAAGTTTATCTTATTTAATTAATGTCATTAACTTAATTTCAACGAAATAGTTGTAAATTACGGCCTAAATTTAGTATGGACAAGTGTGACTCCCAATATTTTACGAAGATAAGTGCAAAATGAAGATCAGGCTGATCAGCACGACATAGCCGAGGCTTAGCGAAGAGAGGGAAATGGATATGGAAATGTCATGGGTCTGGTAAGCCTAATTTTCAAACCATTTCGTAAGCTTAAACATAGTTTATTAAGGTAATTAACAACGGCAACTGTTTAATTAAGTCTTTATTGAATAAACACGGTCGAAATTGGTTATGAATAAATTAGAAACCTGTTCGGAGTAGGCCTTTTTCTTAACCCACCTTTAAAAAAATAGGTCTAGACACGTTTGATCCCGTTTTTTTGGCGGGTAACCGGGTTTAGACTTTGTTACGTCATATTGTAAATTGATTACATGGAATTTTAGATAAATTAATATCTACATTAAAAGAAATCACTTTATTGCTAGAAATACACAATGAATTCAAATTAAATTTTTATGCAAGGTTTTCTTTTTTTTTTTAAACCCTCTGGTTTTTGGGGAGTTATTGTGGGGAAACTTTACAGAAATCAGTGATGGATAGTAACTTAATGATTGTTATAAGGGCTTACTCCCTGATGTACCCTATCTTGAGGAAGGGGAACACCCCCCCACCAGTCCCCCCCCTTTCCAAGAAGTAAAGTAATTCATTATCTCGGAATTTGGAGACGAAATAACGTCTTAAGAAAAGGGATTTGATCTCATCTTCTTCTCTCGCCCCCTCCCCCCCGGCGTTAACCCCCCCCCCACGATGGAAGACAGTGGGAATCCAAGATGGAAAAAAGTTTCTTTTAGCGAGAAATAATAATGAGTGAATAACAAAGGCTTAAGTAGGTTTCTCTCCCTGATAAAGGAGCAGGAGGGGGCTCTATCCCCTTGCCCCCCCCTGACTGGGAGTTAATAAAAAACTCTTTACTTCATGTAAAGGGGGGATGAAAACTAGAGGATTTATTTCTCAGGTAACGAAGGTTACTTCTTCTAATAGGCAACCCTCCCCCCATTACTGTCCAATGGGCTTTCGGGTAGGGGGGGCTCATCCCCTCTCCCCATCGTTATTCACGTTTCGACGGTTTTTGTAACCCCCCCCCCCTCATTATCTCTACATAGTTACGCTTCATTATTTACTCTTCAAATAAGCCCCCCTTTCTGTTTAAAAGACATGGTTTATTTTTTATTTTAGTCTCCTTTTTAGTAGACCATATGACGTCATGTCACCGGCTTTATATTTATAGCGGCATTAATTTACGCGATAAATTCGGAAAATTAAAACATACATAGCATAAATTGTTACTAAAATTGATTTCGTAATCGGTTTAGTAAAGGCATCAAAGGGGGATACCCCCTCTTCCCCCCGCCACTCCACGCCCCCCCCGGGGGAGAAATATTTTAAAATCGGAACTGAATATAATGAAATATTAAAATTTTGAATACGTTTATTACCAGACGAGTTTGCGAATTCAAAAATGAAAGGTTTAGGCATAGAAATCAACAAACATTTGCAAATCCAGGAATAAATTAAATTTGCAATGAGAGGGAGGAGAGACGGTGTAAGGTACGGGTGGGAGACAAGGCTTAGCGACCAGGGAAATTCCTCTGCTTTACGAGAGATACGTTGTAACTACTACATTCGAATTATAAATACAAGGGAAAATAGCTTAGAGAATTAGAGAGAGATTTTTATATCTTGTTTTATTAAATAATTTGAGAACTATACTATAGTCTGTCTGGGAAAAAATTAAACGCCGTATTTGTATTTATACATTTAAGTTAATGGAAAGAAATATTTAAAATAATATAATCTGATTTCCAGAAAAATTGACAAAATCTTGAATTTTAAAATATTTAGGTTACCTTTAAAAATATTACGAAATATCTTCTAAACCTTAACTTGTTTAAAAACGGTAAGCTACGTGAAGTGAAAAAGCCTCGAATTTAATTCACTTCTTTATAAACATTGATTTAAAATGTATAAAAACATTTCAGTGAAAAGGGTCCCTCCCACTCTTCCTTTTTGATTAAATTTCTTATAGGTGATAATTTTAATATTATTTTGCAATTACGCTCTTTTTGAAGTTAGTATATTTTGATGCACTTTAGAAATAATTCGCGAAATGTTATAAAAGGGGTAAAAATGGTTATTCGCTTGGGGTCGTCGTCCCCCCCCCTCCCTTGGTTTGCGGCCCAACGTTGCACCGGAGTTTGTTTCTAAAACATTATACATTGAAAAGGAGATTCATGGAGCGCGCTGGTAAATACACAAATAGAATCGCATCTTCTCGGCAGCTTTTAAGTGATGGGATACGAGGATCCCCCCCCCGTGCCGCAATTCCCGACCATTCCGGACTTTGTTTGTTTTCCTTTTAGTTAGATTCTGGCTTTTATTTGAATTCCAGGTTAGCGAAGCCACCCTCCCCTCCCCACGCCACTACCCCAACCGACGAACGGGCCTCGTCCCCTTGCAATCCTTAAAACAAGAGAGGACAAGTACTGGAGAGAAGATGGTTGTCAGACTGATCTGGCTAGCGATTCTTCGTCTCTGTCATAGGTTTATGTTTTCGAATGAATTTGAGCAATAGAAATTAGAAAGGTTATATTCCCCCCCCCAGCTTAAATTTCAGTGCAGTGTTGTCAGGCCCTCTGCGAGTTAAGTTAGTCAAGTACTGAGTCAAACTGAATTAACTGTTAGTCTTTTTCTCTCACAACGCCCAGGCAACACTGGGGGAAACGGCTAAATCCCCCCTTTAATGGAAACTATGTATTAGTCCAATACGTATAGTGAACTCCATTCACGAGTTACAATTCTTTTCGACCAACCAGAAGAAGGCGACACAGTTATGACATCATCATACACCCAGTCAAATTGACTATATTCAGAAAAAGTTTCAATTTTCAAATAATTAAGCAAAATGTTCGCACTGAATTTAGCACAATTTTCTTGTATTTAAAACTCAACCAAACTTTATCGTACTAATGGAAATTGACCACTATGATATCTTATTGAAGTTCTTAACCATCTCATTTCGTAATGTAAAGAGGATGATTTGCACTCTCTAGAATGTGTAAGAGAAACGGGAGGGGGGTAGGAATCAAATGAGTCGTACGTACCCCCCCCCCTTTTCCAGGTCCTTATTACTCTCTCAGTTATTTTACAAAGAAGTTTAATGCGCGGGAATTGAGTTGGTCGGGGGGGGGGGACATAGGGGGCTAGCCTCCGGTTAGGGAGGAGGATATTTACAGAGTGTTGTGTGTGTATATAGATATATACATATTGTCAACAAAATCTAAGATTATTATTTCTCTACCACTCGCCTTTAGTTTTAAAAGTAAAATTTACGTTTCACTCCCCCCTCCTGGTCCTTCACCCCCCCTCCGGTGCATCCCTGGACTGCACACGGTGCAAAGCGGCGTAGCTCGGTGTAGGGGCCGGATGACTATAGCAAATAGTAGTGGGGTTTGGGGGCCCCCGGGCTCATACTCTGCAGAGTACTCCGGTGTATGTAACTCGGGCTATTCACTATATACATATATATATATATATTCAGCTATTCAATTCGTTTAATACGCGCCTCCCTTCTGTCCGGCTGTATACTTCAAGGTGACACCCCTAGCCTCCCACCACCATCCCCTGTAGGAGTAAATGTCAAATTTAATTAGATGTCTGAGTTTTAATTGGTGATTTTCAAATCTTATTATTTTCAAATTATTCCACGTAAGAACTTATCATTTTTAAAACAATAATTAGTGGAGGTTTAATTGTTGTAGGTAAAAGTACTTGGTACCATTAGAAAGTGGATATCCTGAAATAATTTCCCGATATCTTTTAATTAAACAACTTTTTTTCGAAGATCTGCATACGGGGGTTCGGGTATAGCTTCTTGACCGTTCACTTCATCGAGATTAATCATGATCACGTGATGATGTCATTCAAACCCCCGCGATTTCCTTATTCTGACCCCCCTCCCACCCCCTCTCCCCCAATTCAGTTTGGTCCCTTAAGCGTCGGTCCGACGATGTATATACATATATATGTACAGTTTGGGGACGATCCCCTCTGCCCCCCGTTACTGGTTTCCCCTCTCGGATGGTCGTCGGAATGGTTGCGATGGCAACAGGGCCTGGCGGGGAAGCCATCGACCAGCGTCCATTGGTTGGAGCTGTCCACGTAAATGACTGGTCATCAATCCGCACTGCAGCACCGAAACCCTACCCCCCCCCCCCACCTCGTTCCACCCCGGGGGGGGGGGGAGAAAGATGAGGAAAAAAACCCTCAGTGGTGCATGGATGGTGATGGTGGTGGTGGTCTCTACTCCTAGATTGAGCTAGGGATATGTATTACCATGGATACCCTCAGACGCGACTTCTTTAATGGAAGTCACTATGCGGATAGCGAATTTACTTTTTTTTGCAAATGTATTTACACATTTTAGTCGCGTTCCATGAAACCAAAAATGACCAACTTCGGAATATCTGAAAAGAGAACGTTAGTTTAATTTAATTAGATTTGCATTTGGAATTCAAAGCGTACGTTAAAAAAAAAGGTTTTTGTCTATACCCTGTCCAAGGTATTTTGGTCGCGACAGTGCCTGTAAAAGTCAGGGATTTTGAACATTTGTTTCAGGGAATTTAAAATAGGTTCGGTATAGTTTATTTAGATTAGTACTACTAGCTCAAGGTAACATTTTCATAAATTCATGGCAACATTCTGAACTCGCTACAAATAAAGTGGTGAACATTCTGAACTCGCTACAAATAAAGTGGAAATTAGTATTGGTCAGGGAAAATGACCTAAGGTCAATTTAAAAATATGGAGCTGGCAGCTAGCTCTGACAAGGACTCGAATAAAAACCTTTTTCCCTTGGAAATAATTTTAATCATTAAAAGGATAGACTTATACGAAAAATTAATCCAATCCAATTCAAGTGGGTCACTTTGTTGAAGTTCCAGTATATTTAAAGTCTGTCTGCCAGACGACTAGCTGCACGGCGGTTAATGACGTCTAAAGTGAAAAATATTAGAATTTTAATGAATTTCAGTTTAGAGATCGAGGATACAACATTTCGATGGGGTCAAAGAATCCTTTTCCAACGTCTCAACCGCGCGTTCTCTTAAAATTCTCTCTCTCTCTCTCTCTCTCTCTCGCGAAAGATATTCAGTTTGTATAATTAATCAGATCGTCTTTGAAGATTACCGCGCACGATACATCTTATACACGTGTCTCTGTATAATTCCAATAGGTTTTAACTGCAACCCAAAATTCTCAAAAGGTTAATGCATTTTTCTTTTTAAATTCTCCAATTTCTTCTCAGAATGGACTGAGTTAAAGTCTAAATAATTATACCTAATTTGGTCTATTTTTCTCGAAAGACAGTCCGACCTTTATACACCTGAAAAGATTCGGACTGCCATCATCATCGTTAGCACTCCAAAGCATTCTCTTATAAACCATTACGAATTTACGACTATCAAAGAATAAATTTCATTTTACCCACGAATATTAATTAGTAAAAAACACATTTGTCTTAACCATGCAACAATCGAAATCTCTTAATTCATTTTTGGTAAAATAAAAATATTCGCGTTAGTATTAAATAAACTCTGCCATTTAACGATTAAGCCGAAACGCTTAACTCTAGCTGGGCTTTGATATAATAATGATTCTCGAAATATGATCAAGGGGTGATAATTGGTCCCCCCCTTACGCCTCTACCCCCCCCCCATTGCCGGCCTTTAAAAATGACATTAATTAACGGAGCTTGTTGCCAAAGCGTCACCTAAACTATTTCGCAAACCGCGTCTCTCTCTCTCTCTCTCTCTCTCTCTCTCTCTCTCTCTCTCTCTCTCTCTCTCTCTCTCTCTCTCTCTCTCTCTCAAGGAATAAAAGGTTTGGGGGAAACGGGGGTTTTACCCCCACCCCATTTGAAACAAAGAGTTAAAATTAGTCTGTTGCCATTTCGAATATTATTTTCATCCCCCCTAGCCACCCCCGTCTTATTGAACTAATTAAGCGCGCTAATGACGTTTATACATTCTCATCTCGTCAAAATTGTACTTAAAGATATCTGGGGTTGTAGAGGGGGAAGGGGGAGGGAGGGGGTTAGCCCCACTAATTTCTAAGTTAAAAGAGAGGTAAGGAGCTCGTCAGTTTCACTATAAAGGCGTTTAGTTGCCGTTGCCGCCGCGATGAAAATTAGCCGCCGCCTATAAAACTCGCTAAAGAGTGCATGCATGGAGAGTGGATTTTCCGATAATGAAGAGCCTACGTTTCTCTCTCTCACCATCTCTCTCCTCTTCCAACTCTTCCTCATCCTCTTTTGGTGGATGAATGCGACTCTTCAGTATCCTCCCCCTCCCCCACCCCTATTCCTCTTTTAAAAGGGACGCTAAAATATTTAATTTTAAAATTCATCTAATTGCCATTAAGGAAAGGTGCATTAAAATGTAGAATATCACTATTATTTTCCAATATTTTAGTTGGGTAGTTTTTTTTAAATAATTTATAATCTGTTTGTAATTTTAAATGGATATTTTATTTTTAATAATGGTAAAAGTAGGTGTTCAGAGGGTGAAACACTTCTACAGGGGCTCATAGGAAATACACGGGGAACGTGCCCCTAAATGTTGGCTTTCCAGCTAGGCTAAAAAAAAATATAAAAATTTATTTTAAATTTTAAAGAATAAATTGATAAATAGTTTCGGCATCCCTTTAGGACTCGGTGTGTTGGCGTTGCTAGCCGCGCTTCCTTTTGGTTTAAAATCGGTACATATTACCCATTTTCTCTCTCTCTTTGGGGCTCTCTCTCTCTCTCGTCTGATCTAATTGCCAGTGAACAAATTGGGATGACAGCGTTTAAATGGCGATACCCCGTCGTGGCTATATACCCCCTTAAAATACGGGGGGGAAGGGGTTGGGGAGATGCCCCCGTTTATTCATTCTCCTTGTCTGGAAAACGAAATTATATCCTCCGTCACACGTACGCGCCGGAAACTCTATATTTTAAATAGCTTATATGAAATTATTTTCACTAATAAATGTCCCATTAATTAAAGCATCTTTATTTAATTGTCTCTCGGTAAATTTTTCCGAAAATTGATTGATTTTATTAAGAGATAAAGTTACTAACTCCTTGGCGAATCTGTTATATTCTCCGTCAGAATATTCATTCAATTAAGCCTTTGTATAAATGATATATATACTCAATTAAATTAGAAGTGAGTTTGGAAAATGAATATTCATGGAGAGAACTCTAGTTAATTCGCCAAGGAAGTGTTGACATTATTATTGTGAATTGTATTTGGGTGTTTAATACTTTAGTATCCGTTTGTTTGGTTCCGCTCCTATAATTTCGTTTCCATCAACAAAGGAAGTAGGGGGCGTTGGGGGCCTCGGCTGCAGCCCCGGTGCATGTCTAATTTTAATTAGAATAACCTGTTAATTCCTAAATTCTCTCTTTATCCGTTTAAAATATTGTATAGCACCCGGTCCGGTTTGTTGTATGTATGTATGGGTAAGTGGGGGTTGGGGGTCGGGGGCTTCCGAATCTCGCTAATACCCCCTGATTATTTCCAGCTGTATTATTATTATTATATTGTATACGGCGCTTTTGATCAATTAAGGTACGTCTCGCGGTGATTAATTAAATTCCGAGTATTTATTACTAATTATTGAAAAGGTGATTATAATATTAAAACCAAAGCGCCCGGAAATTATTGACAATTTAATCCAGATGATATTTTCTTCGGAATTCAATTTGTTTAAACGAAAATAAGTGTCTCTTTCTATATAGTTTCGGAGAATTATATGCGATGTAAATTAGACCGCAGGTTTTGACAAATTATTTACCATGATTAATTCTGTACTTTTAGTTAATTCGGGTCTTTGTTATACTTTAGGCCTATTGTATTTAGCCCTGATCTATTATTGGCCTATTATACAGAACTATGGCTACATATTTCCACATTAGCTCGGATAACTAAAAGCTAGATTGAATAGTTCCATCAAAGAAATGTGTCCAAGTAAAAAAACCTTAGGTGTAGAGCTAAAGATATAGCTTAAACAATTTTTCGAGTCTCTAGCAAACTCTGTATATAGTCTGTACCAGGAATCGATGGCGGAGTACAAAGTGGTACTCTGGTTATCATCCACCTAGGGAGACATACAACATCCAGAGCCTTCTCCAGCAGTATAGTCCTCTCTCTCTCTAGTTCTATTCGACGACTTTAGGCCTAATCCTCTATGGTATAACCTTTTTACAGCTCGACTTAGATACCTATAAAACTTTGTAGTCGTCTTTTCTCGGGTGTTATAGTGCGTGGTGGTTGTTTCGCCAGGGATTCTGGGAAGTGGAGGAGGGGGGGGGACAAAGTGACACCCACAGCAGTGGCGGCGGGAAGCTCTTAAAATCAAATAACAATACGCTAAAAGTCTAAAACGCGCCAATTTCGTCGAGCTACAAACTCCGAGCACTTAAAAACTATGAACTCCGGTAGATCTTCTATAGAAGAACGTAGATCATTTTGAAGTAAGCTCATGACTTTACTTGGGATTAAAACTCGTTTGTTTAAAATAGACCAGAAATATTTTATTAGAGGAATTCTGGGTAATTCAAACTTCATTCTTTCGAGATTATTTTCCTAGACCCATAATTAATCGTGTTTAATTAAGACGTTTTCAAATTAAGCCTAATAAATTTAATTTAACGAATTATTTTGTTGAAAAACATTGCCTATATACGGTGGAGAATAATAATTATTGGCAGATTTACGTCAGTGTTACGACCTTCTATAGCGGTTAAAAAATGGCGTCAACGGTGTGTTGAGGCGCTTACTGTGTATATGATATGTTATATAGGCTTTCCACCACGCTATCTTCTCTCTTCTTTTTTTTGGAAGTCAAAGAAAAAATATAGACTGGTGCGGAGCTAGTCTCTGTGTTGCTTGTTATACAAGAGAGAAGTTAGAAGAGGAGAGGAAGAAGTGTGTGTGTAGTTACTGACACTGTATACGCGGCGAGGTGGGCTATCTATCTAACGGGCAACGTTGGTTGAAGCGTAATATTTTTTGGGCCAACGTGTTTACAGCCCGCCTGAGACCGTTTACATTTTTGACGCCTGGGATTTCGGCAACAACGCCGAGCCGACGTTACGCTTCCGCGATTCTATATTATATAAGCGACTCTTACCTCGTGATACACCCGAAATTACTATTCGCGAGATGCTTTTGTATACCAATTTTATTTTAGTCACTTTTAACTAGCCGGTATAAAAGGTTAAGCGTTGGATTTGAAATATTCAAATACCTTGAATGTGTATGAAGTAATATATGTAGCAAATTAATGTTTTGGGATGGGATAATAGAGTATTTAACCTTTGACCTATTCAATAATTAAAACATTGAGCTTTCCCTGATTACGTTTAATATCCAATTAATTGGCACGGCTTAAAATTGAAGAGTAGGACGGCGCCATTTTGTGTCACGTGAAAAACTTGCGGAGACGGGATTAACTATAAATTGATTAAAGTCAGCTCAAAATAGATGTAGAATTCGTTCTAAAACTGTATGAAACATTTTGACAATTTTATTTATCGATTTCTGAACTAAATTCAATCAGAATGTTGTGAACTAAATTAACTTACGCCCTTCTGAACGTTTATGACGTCTATATATTACTGAATCTCTGAATTATTTTATAATAATTAAGTTAATGTTATTCAAAATTATAATTTAATTGTTACCTTGTTAATTAATAATTAACTAATTTAATAGAGCGCGTATAAATTCACGGCCACGTTTTATAGTTTGTTATTCCCAAACCGCGTACGTAACATTTTGCTCTATTTATATTTGGTCTATGCACTCATGACAATCGCGAGTATATTTTTCTCCGCGCCATTTTGATTTTCCTTCCCCCCTGTTCTGGCCTACGTATATGATTGTAAGAGATCTAGAACCCCCCGACAAAATTCCGCGTCCTAATGAAGGGGTCCACACCCCCGCTTCAGTTCAGTTTCTTTTAAGCTTTTTGCCACCACGACCACGAGTCCATACTGACTATATTGGAACCACTAAATAAGAAGTATTCAATAAACAAACCCATGCAGTGAATGAACCAACCCGAAGAAAATAAAATAACACCCCAATTTATGTAAATTTGAAGTTTAAAAATAATATATTAATATATACGGGTTAATTAGTATCACCATGGTGATAAGTAAAGGTGTATTGGTGTCAGAAGAACATCCTAATTGAATGAGTCCAAGATGCGACTTTAGGTAAAACAGGGGGATGTAAGGGGCTATCGTATCGATTTCAGCTAGACACTTTTTTATTTCTATTCTTTTTTCTTTTGGGGGTTTGGGGGGGGGACGCATGGTGGGGGGGGGGTCCTAGCTTTAGGCTAGATCTCATGAATGTTGTAGAGAGTCTCGCGGCGGCCACCAATCAATGAAGAGTTCTCCTCCCTCTATATTTCTTTCGCCGTTTCCATGGCAACCTCGCATCGGGATCAGGATGAGGATGCTGTTTTTTTCCTTTTTCTCCAGTTCTGTTTTTATCGTCAACGTCTCTTCCCTTTTAGCTGGTCTCGGACGCCGCCGATGCCACCGGCCTCTCTCGCTCAGGCCTCGTTTTGGACGCCATTATTAAGCCGACCCCTTAAGTCTAACACTATATAATAATTTGGTGTCTTTATTATATATATTTAATCTCATTTAAATTTAAATATAAATTTTATAGAATTAAGTTCAAAAGTGACGCTAGCTTCTATATGGTAAATTACTTTCAAATAAGCCAATTAACTCTTATTATTATTAGTAAATTAGATTTAATATAATAATACAATGTTTTCACTTTTAAGTCGATATTATAGGGCCTTATTATTAATTGTTAAGCCTAATTAGTGTTTCTTAATTATCTTTTTAATTCAATCTATAGGATTAGAGGCTGTTGTTGATATCTATAACGTAATATTAATTGTTAAGTCTAATCCGTGTTGCCTAATTATCTTTTTTAATTCAATCTTTAGGGGATATGGGAGTATTAAATATTTACACGCGTTACAAGTCTATTTGGGGTTGCTTCCCTCGTAAGGAAAGGAATACCAAGGGACACGGTGCGGGTCTGTCTTAAGAATTTTGGCTTCTAAAGTTAAACTCCGTTTAATCTCCTATTTAACTGGCGGAAATTCTCTTCTAAACGTTGTCAATGTTTTCGACTAACAAGGAATACTTCTAATTAGTAGAATCTTTCTACTAATCAGACTAAGATCTTGGGAATTGAGAGATTCAACCGGAGGGGGGGGGGTTCCGAAAGACGTTGCCCCCCCCTTCCTCCAAGAAAAGATGGGGGGAATGGGGGAAGGGTCGTTTAGGGAGTGGAGAAATTTGATTCCCATGGTGCATTGCTCCCGAGGATCTTTGCGTGGACCTAACTCTAAGCTCAACAAACCTGCAGCCAGCTAGGGGCTAAAGACAAAGACAGGGGAGGGGGTTGGGCGGGGGGGGGGTCGGAAGTATAGAAGAGGGGATTTTAATATTAAACATTATTCTGTTTACCGTTTGTTTGCCGTCGAGTTAAACTTGCTTCGCACCCCCTTCCAACCCCCCATTCATCCAATATACGCATTGTATACAATATACCGTTATAAATAATCTAATCTAAGCCTGAGTACCGTAATTATATGAATTTTTATTGATTTTATAAAATTAATTTAGCCCTGAGTAAATATCGTACTTTGAAACTATGATATTTTTAATTTAATTTATTTTGTTTCATATTTTTAAATTATGCTGCCTTTGTTTTTTAAGTTTAAGTTTGAGCTAATGAATAATTTTTTGTGTTTTAGGGCAACGAGTTGAAAAGACGCTCAAATTAAAATGGAGACGTATTTTTGGCGGAGAAAGAGACGTGGAGCTGCTACACATGGAAATTACGAAAATGAATTCGAATCCGGCACACGACGTCGAATTATAACATTCGGTAAGTTACATATTTACTCTTAATCAACTTGTTATAACGCTCGAGATTTCTAAACATCCCCCATTTTTATCTTAACCCTTGGCGCGTGATTGTTAGAACTTCACTGTACTAAATTTTAAACCGCACGCGAACCATTAATGAGGTGCGGCTTTATCCATCGATGAAAATGGCCTATCAAGTCACGATAGTATAACAATTTTAATCATCCTCCAGCGTAACTAATTAAATGTTAATTAATTCAAGACGCGTATCAATTTTTCGGAAGTGGTTAGTTAGCACGCTCCATGCAGCCCCCTCCCCCTTCCGTATTGAAACCGGAAACAGTTTTAACTTAACGTGTTACTCTTATATCAAACACCTTGTTAAGCTGATTTTTATCGTTGCCACAAAGAATAAACGATACTACTATGTATTGGATAGGGCGCTTTATTTGAGAAAGACCCAACAACGGAACGGTTGCCACCACGCCAGGGGGAAGGGGGGGTTAGAACGTTTGATGGCGTGTTGACGGGGGGAAAGGGGGGGGCACCCGATGTTTGCCAAAACAGGTGTCATAACAAATGTAACACGCTATATACGACGACCCAACTAAAACCACGCGGATATGGCTTTCTTTTCCGGGCCGACGACCTCCGGACACCTGACCATCGCCCAGGCAGCGGCAGCAGCGCGGCTGCAGTCCATGGGCTCAGCTCCCTTCATCCAACTAACCAAACCCCCGACTAACTTAAGCCTCGGCCGCTGACCTCTAGTTCTCTGTTTCCTTATATACACATGAATTTAGCTTCATGCACTTTCACCCAAGAATATATATCACTAAGTGTAAGGAAATAGTGAAAGTTTGTTGACCTACACTCTTTAGTTCAAATTTTAATCCCCTTTTGCAGTTCCGAAAAGATTAAACTGGTATTACTGGTGACAAAAAAGAAAGGGGATTTTTAAATAAAATAAAAATTGGTTTCCGGGGGATTTTGGGAATTTAAGTCGCGTCGTCCGTTCCGTTTTTTAATCCGTACCCCTCCCGGGGGGGGGGGGTTTAAGCGATATCCCAGTTCAATTAATTAACGCTCAATCTTGCAAATATATTTTTTTTAGAAAAATCAATACCAAGCATTTTATATTCCCTTTAAAATCGTTAACTATTATAACTGAAAGACTATTTTTGGTAGAGTAAAAAAAAAAAAATATATGAAAATGTATCGAAGATGGGGTCTAAAATCGCGTTAGCTGTCTTGACTTTATACCATTTGATGGCATGGCGAGCACGTACGCGAGCTAGTAGTGGCCCTCCAATCTAAAATGAAATCTTGAAAGGTCTCAGGTGTTATCTGATCATGTTTTTTTTCTTTCAAAGTGTATTTTTGATGGGAAAAAACTCTGCAAGCGAGGATATGTATAGCTTTATATATGGGCAACGAGGTTTGTAGTGGGTGCCTGTGTACATGTTTGTATGTGGGGCTGTATACACCAAGATGATATTATGGATCTCCTAATCCAAAAACCAACCCCAGATCCTATATCCCGTTTTTCCCATAGGGTTCATAAAAACCTGGAAAAATCAGGCAAAATTCAGGGAAGTCAGGGAAATTTGTGTCAAACATGGGCCGAGTAATGATGCAAAATGTTCGTAAACATACCCCCTCCATAGGATTAACATTACACTATACTTTGGAGGCTCATAACTGTGGTTATATTAGAGATACGGGGATGTCCTTTGTTATGTTATAGTCCTATTTGCCCCCCCCCCTCCTTCGTTAACATTTGCTCCATAGGATACTCCATATAGGGGAAAAACCTGGAAAATTCAGGGAAGTATATGGGGAAAAACCTCATGGAAATCTCAGGGAAATTTGTTTTCCAAAAGTTGTATGAACCCTGTAATCCCAACTTGAGAATCTTGCATGCTCGAGTCCAAAGCAATTTGTATCATCTCCTTCGAGTTAGGTCCAAAATGTTTTTTCGAGATGAAATTAAACCAAGGTTTTAAGTATGACTTAGCATCGTGGTTTCGTCTCCTGGTTCGAAATTCATCTTGAAAAAAGGTTGGGAGGTAACGGAAATACATTTTGCAAGAAGGTATATAGGCCCCCTGCCCATTTTTTGGTAGTTTATCGATGAACGGCGGGGGGATAGCTGGGCTAATGTTTACGTCGGTATACTACTATCTCCACGTTGGGCTTCTTCTTTTTTTGGCTAAGCCTAACGCCCATTAATCTCCCCGTCGTGGAAATTTCCCATCCCCTCCCCCCCCCGCTAGTTCTTAAGCCAAGAAGGCCTTTAGCCTTACAGCCTGGTTCCGGGCTCCGTGTCAAGAAATCGGCGATTACAGATTTTTGTAAAGCATCTTCTTTCTCTCTCCCTCTCTCTCTTGCAACAAAATGCTTACGAAGATCCTTCATCCCCGCTTCTTATATGGATGGATCTTGAATTTTTTAACCGTTACGATAATCTGTTATTTAGTTCATCCTATTGGGATTCAAATTTGCCCTTTATCGTCAATGGATTAACTTTTGCGGAGCTAATACGTGTGATGGGAAAGGGGGATTTTTACTCTCAAAATGGCCGCGGCATGCATAGGGTCGGTTGGACTTCAAAATATATAGTTTCTTTATGTATATAGTCTTTACATTAGTTCCATTCTATCATAAGTTTATAAGTGATATGTTCCATAATGTATGACACTTCGTAATGCTACTGAGAGACTTACAGTACTCGAGATAACTAGTTCGAGAAGGAGAACGACGGAAGCGAGTCAATTGAAGTCCTAACTACACTCGGTGGTGGTTAATTTTGCATGCAGGACCAAGTTCCATCTAGGTCCTATTTAGTCTGCATTACTAAGCCTTTGACATATAGCGCCTAGCTCACCAGGCGTCGCTTTACCCTGAATCTATGACCTACTCGCTTCGTGAAAAACTTATAGCCAACATATCTTATGAACTTATATGGTTATAGCAATATTATATAATGAGTAATAAATAATATTTCAAATTAAGGCAAATAATTAATTCTTACCCGAAGTTTGTCTGTCGTTTGTATCCGTGAAGTAATGGCGCCTGATGGCACTCTGCTTAAATTAACCACCACACCGCGTTTAAACCAACCGGACTGCAACTACATACGAATTTTACTACGCGTGCAATTTCAATCGTAAAAATTCTTCCACGGCCATTTGAATTTCTCTAAACCTAACACACAGTCAGTCGTTCGTGTTCGTTGCGAAACCAGTCTCGAAATGGTACGATGCATGCAGGCATCGCTAAAAAAGTATTTCGCGGAAGAACCAACGGAGAGCGGTTACATATAAAAAAGTAGATTATTGGATAGAAGGCACGGGGGTCCGTCCCGAAGAGGGAACCAGCGCGACCATATATAGGGAAACTTTATAACCCATCTTGAATTGAGCCTCGCAAACTCCAAACTGGAGTGTGTCTCTCTATAGCAGCCATGCACTATCCACTATATATTTTCTCAAATACTTTTCTCGAAGATGCGATGTATTTTTTTCTTCCCTTCATCTTCCTTCTTCCTTCCTAACTCTCTAGGAGCAAGTTTTCGTATTGAAATTCTAAGATGAAGCTAGCCTAGCCGAGCTTACCATCCCCCGTTTGCACTCGCTACTATATATACATTTCTATTGTATAACAGTTCAAAATCTTAGCCATTTTTTTATCTTTCTGCAAGGGGCGATGAGAGACTAGAGTAAAAAAAAAAAACAAGGAATAGAAAACCGGTTTTTTAGTCTAAAAGATCTTTTTTAACATATCCGTGTCGCGGTGCTATTCGTGAGAAGAAGGTACGAGACTTTGCAAACCATAGACTTAACCTAACGTACAAAATTGTTCAATCGATCTGAAAAACTTTTTACTGTCCTTTTCCGAAATGGTAAACGTGCATTTGGATTTGGGATTCCCATTTCATCCACGCACTATACTCCCCTCTAAAGTCCCATCCCAAATATAAAAAAAAATCGTCTTCGAATATTTGAATAAGAATGGACAGTCGGAGAATCGGTGGACAAGGAACGTCCAAAATAGATTTCAACTATTGTACAGCTAGTACCTAGATTATTTTTAAATTCAAAAAAAATTTCGTATCCAATTCGGATGGCTACATGACAATCTTGAAAGTCAGTAAGGTTTATTATTAAGGTAAACGCGCGTTTTAACACGAGTTTAATGTCAAATTCAATTGTCCCTGGGTCCCCCGGGTTTGGGGTAAGGGGGCAAGGGGGGACTCTAAAGCTTCGTGGGAAGAGATATCACGCCGTATGTTATATAGAGAAAACTGCATGCAGCCATTATTGTAATGTAAGATAGTTTGAAATTCGACCCCCCCCTGCCTTCCCTCCTTTCTATAGCCCAACATTTAGACCTATTTATACCTGTATGGGTCTTTGATTCACTTAGATAGCGAATGTCCAGACCGGTGGGTCCATGCACTAAGGACTTAAGATGTATCGCTCATTTATATTGCTTCTTAACGGGAAGCCCCTACTATAGCTCCGGTGACCGGAGACCGGGGGTCTTTAAGAAATGGTACTCTCTTTAAAACTATTATTCATTCTCCGTT